>JASDQU011443876.1:0-23253 GCA_032191745.1 Picea mariana
AATTCTTTTGTATTTGCTCTATCTTTCTCCAGGATTCACAAGAGATACTACAGCCCTAGACTTCACATCCATAAAGAATAACAAGTGTAACAAGAGTCTCAAAGAGGAGTTTCTTCTTATCCCAACTCCAAAGATCAGTTGATTAACAATTGTTTTCAAGCCCATAATAAGCTTTTCATCCCCCAATAATCATTTTCTCAATGTTATAATTTCAATTGAGCTTGTGGTGAATATCAATTCCAAGATATTTGTATGAAGTCACTTCCTCAAAGTTGTTGTTGTCATATACAAAGGTATCATAAGGGATCTTATTGGATTTAATAATCATGACCTTAGTCTTATCAATATTAACAGTCATACCCATATTGGAGCAAAAATCCTTGAGGATTCTTAGTTGGTTTTCAAGATCATGGGGACTCCTTGCCATAAGAACGATATCATCGACATAAAGAAGAAGATTGATGACTATACCAGTGAGAGTAGGGCCGACACAACCTTATTTTTCCAAGCATTCTTCTAACTTATCAATGTATATGCCAAAAAGGGTAGGGGACAAGGGACAACCTTGTTTGACTATGATATTGCAGTTAATCTCTTTTGACCAGCCCTCAGTGTTTTTAAACTTAGCAATAACGTTCTCGTACATCCTTATTGCAACAACCCTCAACTCGAGAGGCACTTTTATCTCTTCCAACCTATTCCAAAGGTTTTTCCTAGGAACCATGTCAAAAGATTTTCTAAAGTCAACAAAACAACAAAAAAGATTGGTTTTGGTATTGCGAAGCTCCTCTGCAATAATCCTAAAGGTAACAAGATGGTCCACAGTCGAATGATATCTCCTAAACCTGGCCTCGCCTTTAGCTCTTTTACCGTGAATTTCTAGCCAAATGTTAATCTTCTTTTCCAAAATAATTCCATAAAGCTTGGCTAAAATCGGACTAATCATAATGGTCCTATAATTAAAGGGAATGTTTCTATCCCCATTTTTAAAAATAGGAACAATGAGGCTTTGCGTCCAGGGTTTAGGGAAGCTCGGCTTGACTGCTAACTTGAAGAGCTTGTGTATGTGAAGGATAAGGATTGGCTCTCTGATTTTAAAAATTTCAGCTTGGTAGCCTTCAATGTCTTTAGCTTTCCCATTTGTGAGCCGCTTAACCCTGAACTCTATGTCATCTAAAGAAAAAAATTCTTCCTTTGTAGGGACAATAGGAATGGTGTCCATGGCATTAGGGAACTCGTAAAGACTTTTAAGGTAGGAATTCCAGTCCGTTAAGGGAATCCTATTATTTTCTTTAGTATTGTGTTTTAGAATTTGGCTCCAGAACTTCTTAGGATCCAACTTGTATAGTTGTGAAAGTTTCTCTTGCCTTTTATTGATATAGTATATTTTTTTCCTTTTAATTAGGGCTTTGTACGTATTGATCTTATCGACTTTTAAGGGCTCATTAGAAGCATCCCTAATGGCTTTCCTAGCAATTTTACATTCTTTATCATACCAAGGGTTGGTTGTTTTATTATTCTTTTTATAGGACACCTCGAAAGAGAACTTGTTAATAGAAGTGGAAAGGGTAGTTGTAAAATTATGACAAAGTTCTTCAATGTTGTCCTTATAAGTTAGGAGGTTTAATTTACTATTTAAATCCTTTAAGAAAATGTCAACTTTACTTTTGTCAAAGCGCAAATTCCCTTGATTATCAAAATTCTCTTCAATGCTGCTTCTATGCATGGAAATCTTTGGAGTTAGGGTTAAAGGTTTATGATCAGAGTCGGGTTCATGGTCATTTAAAAGGTCAAAAGTTGTTATTTGGTTGGAAGCGGGGATATCAAATATCACATCATCTACAACACTACTACCTAGCCCATGAATACATGTCATTTGGTTGGAGTTTGGCCACTTCATTACTCCATTGCAAATTATTAGGTCTTGGGAGCCGTAGAGCTTAACCAACTCAGTACCAAACAAATTCTCAATTAGGTCTTCAGAGCTTCTTTTGTAGCTATTAGATAAAATAGGGTCATCATCTAGCCATAAAGGATTATGGTTGGAGTCATCACTTAAAAGAGTAGCTTGTGTAGTTGCAGTCCTAGCATTAAAGTCTCATAGCAGGAGGATATTACCTTCATTTTTCAAATTATAAATATCTTGTTCTAAATTATTATAGGGACAATTTTTATCTAGATTATTTTTCTTATAAAAAAGTAGAATTTATAGGTGCAAAATAACAAATTGCTATATACATCTTAGTAGCATATCCAAATGTATTGATTAAGAGGGTCAATCTTATGAAGTTGAATGTGAGGAGAAATGTTTTTTCTAATATAACAATCTATGCTTCCTATCCCTCTAGAGTGGGATTTTTTGTTCCATGCCGATCAAAAGAGAAATCCTTCCATGTTAGGGACTTTAGACTCCTCATACTCCGAAGTTTCAGCTAGACAAATAATTATTTTTCTTATCATCATAATAATTAGTTTTTTTTTTTAAAAAACAATGTCAATATTTTAACAAGATATTATTTTAGAAATTTAATTACCACAATCTCTTATTTTTAAAAATTCACAATCTATATTCTAATTACCACAATCTCTTATTTTAAAATATTCACAATATATAATCTAATTACCACATTCTCTTATTTTAAAATATTCACAATATATAATCTAATTACCTCAATCTCTTATTTTAAAATATTCACAATATATAATCTAATTACTGCATTCTCTTATTTTAAAATATTCACAATATATAATCTACTTACTGCACTATTTTAATCTATTTTAGTTTTATTATTATANACAAATAATTATTTTTCTTATCATCATAATAATTAGTTTTTTTTTTATAAAAACAATGTCAATATTTTAACAAGATATTATTTTAGAAATTTAATTACCACAATCTCTTATTTTTAAAAATTCACAATCTATATTCTAATTACCACAATCTCTTATTTTAAAATATTCACAATATATAATCTAATTACCACAATCTCTTATTTTAAAATATTCACAATATATAATCTAATTACCTCAATCTCTTATTTTAAAATATTCACAATATATAATCTAATTACTGCATTCTCTTATTTTAAAATATTCACAATATATAATCTACTTACTGCACTATTTTAATCTATTTTAGTTTTATTATTATAGAAATTGATGATGTACTAATATTTTTATTATATTTCAATTTACGTGGATATAAATAATAGTTGATCTATCTTAGTTCTATTATTATAGATTGTGAATTTTTTAAAATAAAAGATTATTTCAATTTATGTTCATATAAATTAATATTTTCTATTTTAATATTATTATTATAGATTGTGAATTTTTTAAAATAAGACAGTGCAGTAATTAGATTATATATTGTAAATATTTTAAAATAAGAGATTGTGGTAATTAAATTATAATAGATTGTGAATTTCTTAAAATAAAAGAGTGCACTAATTAGATTATATATTGTGAATATTTTAAAATAAGAGATTGTGGTAAGTAATTAGATTATATATTGTGAATATTTTAAAATAAGAGATTGTGGTAATTAGATTATATATTATGAATATTTTAAAATAAGAGATTGTGGTAAGTAATTAGATTATATATTGTGAATATTTTAAAATAAGAAATTGTGGTAATTAGATTATATATTGTGAATATTTTAAAATAAGAGATTGTGGTAATTAGATTATAGATTGTGAATTTTTAAAAATAAGAGATTGTGGTGAGTGCAGTAATTACATTATGAATATTTTTTAATAAGCGATTGTGGTAATTAGATTATGAATTTTTTAAATAAGAGATTGTGATAATTAAATTTCTAAAATAATATTGTATTAAAATATTAAAATATTAATATTATTTTTATTCTAAAAAACTAATTATTATAAATTATGAAAATATGCATTCTAAAGTAAGAGATTGATAATACTTTTTGATAATAGTTTTCAAAGGTTAAAAATAATAAAATGAAGAAATAAAAAATGTATTTCAATATAAATACAAATAAAAAGTGAAACAAGGTGATAAAAGAAAAAATAAAAGAAATTTATATAGAATTACATGGTAATCATTTTTTCTATTTGAACATTATAGAATTTTTTTATTTACACATCAAACATACTTTGTCTCTTCAACACTCAATCTTGGATTTCCAATATTTGAAGTTTCAATTTCTCCCTCTTCCTGCTCATATAGTGTTTTGTCAATGAATTGATTTAAATATTTAACTTATAAAACACACACACACACATATTTTTCAATTGCAGGAGACCATTTTTAATACATATATATGATGAAATTTCCATAATCACTAGTGTGGAACAAACCAATTGTTCCATTGCAAAGATAGACAACTCTGATTATCATGTATCATGAAAGGGTTTGTTAAATTCTCATTCATAAATGCAAGGTAGAAATATATGCATTCCATCTCTTACAACCTCATTTCCAATCTTTAACCTACTAATTCCATCCCCAAATCGATAAGTAACATTTGATGAGTCCATCATGCTCATATCCAAGCTCTCTCTGGACATAACTAGAGATATCACTCCTGCAATTCATAACTCATAATAGTGAAATTCATAATAGTCCATTATTCTACAATTCATAATAGTCCATTATCCTCCTTACCCCATGTAAATTTTTTTACTTAGGTGGATCAAATTTGGTACAACATAAATCTATGCCAATCATTTAACTTAATTATTTCAACTCTATAATGAACCTTCATGATTGAGCAAAAAATATATACTTTATCATCCCATTTTTAATTCCCCAGTGTGCTTTCATGTGTTTTAGATCTCATCCACATCCAAAATGTTTTATGGCCATCAAATTGTGACCCCAAGTTGTCGTATATAGTTGTGATCTCGACATTTTTATATGTTATGACAACTAAGATAGGTACAACCTCACTTTGGAGATTTTATTCTCACACTACAAGGTACATGATATTTTCGATGTTTGTCTATTGCAAGTGACATATAAGCAAAACCACATATACTATCATCCTCATAGAAGCAAGCCTTTCATCCATTGAGAGCATTGTTATGATTAGAGATTTAATGTACAAGAATAAGATAAACAACATGGATCACAAGAGGCTCTCCAAAATTGCTTCAAACTCTATCCAAAACCACCAACGGCTCAAACGGGGATGGCATAAAGATGTCAAATCTTGGCTAAAACATTGGGGAATACAAGAAAAAGTCATCATGCAAAATATCGATAATATTACAAATATTATCACCTCTAAATTTAAGGAGAATATGTGGTGTGATAAATAATTAATGGATAAAAAGAAATTAAGATACTACAAGGAGGTGGTCAACCCTAGTTTAGAAGATCAAAATTAACTCCGAGTTTTGAAAAGTGCAAAGAAGAAAATCAACATTGCTAAAATTAGAGCAAACTCTCACGAGCTACATAGTGAAATTGGGCGTTGGACAACTCCCAAAACACGATGGGATGAGAGAATTTGTCACCTTTGTGACACTAAGCAGGTAAAAGATGAAAACACTTCTTCTTGGATTGCTCTATCTATACCCATTTTAGAACCCAATTTAAAATTATCTTTCATATTACCGACCTTCCTAACCTTATAAATCATCAAAACTATAATGATCTTGGAACGCTTCTCTCAATAGTTTTTAGCATAGAAATACAATTTGAAAGAATTTGAAATAATCTCTTACCTTCTTAAGGTTTGATAAACCACATTAATCATCATCATCATCATAATCTTAAAAAAACATTTAAAATTTAATAATCAAATCATCTATATTCCATTTAAATACTATTTTTCTGAACCTTTTATCTCTTAATAATATTTTTCCATACTTAGTGATTTGATGTCGCCCTTATGTATGCGATCACATGACAACTGCTATGGCCTCGAATGAAGCCATAATTAGCCTTATTGGGTATAGACAAAGCCACTAGATCCTTGCCACGGTAGGGGAAGGCTGTGATGAACTTTACATTGTATTATGTTCCAAATTATGGAACTTATCTTTGCATAAATGTGAAATGGATTCTCATGTAATATAATAAAATGTAATAATTTTTGTTCAATGTGTTTAATAATGCAATGCACAATTCAATAAGAAGACCTTAAACTTTACAGAGAATAAAAAAAATCTATAGAATTTAATATAATAAAATCTAAACAAATAGAATTTAATATAATATTTTAAATAATAAATGAAAACTGTATTGAAAAATTTAGGATAATTTGAAGGTGGACATATAAATAGAGATATTTGATTTTATGATGTTTTTGAAATACCAATTTTTTTTTAAGAGAAAAAAAATTGTTATATACAATTCTATTTAATGTTTGAAAAATATTTATTTCTTTGCTCATTTAAAATTTTGAAAGAATAATTAATATTCATTTTTTACAAAATAATCTTAATAATATATATTTCAAAATAACATTTTATATATAGAGAGGGGTTGATATAAGATAATGCATTTTAGTGAAAATAACACATACACAACTATACAAATGCAAATATCTATTTTCTCTTTACACTATCACTAAATGATGGAAAACATATTATAAAATTATTCAAATGAAACAAAAATAACAAACATAATAGAAACAAAAATTTTGGATAGAAAATATGTTTCAAATTTCTACTAATATAAGATAATGCATTTTAATGAAAATAACACATACATAACTACACAGATGAAAATATCTTTCTTCTCTTTACACTATCACTAAATAATGGAAAACCTATTACGAAGCTCTTCAGGTGAAAAAAACAACAAGGATAATGGAAACAAAAATTGTGAACAAAAAATATGTTCCAAAATTCTACTAATAGAAATTCCTCTATAATAAGCACCTAAACAATTTGAAGCTAACAATAAAAATATTAATCGTCATACACCAACCCAATTACAGTATGAGGGAGGTGTATAAAAAATATCACATGTTTGAGAGAATATGAAGAATAATGGCAATTTGTAATGTCGTTTATTTATACATTGATTAGTTACAATCATTTACACATCCAAGGAACTTGATGTATAGATAGAGGACTATATGATTAGTTATTATGCTTAAGATTCCTTGTAATAAATTTATTCTTGTGCTTTCCATCCTCGTTGGTGGACCTTTGTCAATCCAAGCTATGTGCATGAACATTTGGGGTACACGCATAAGTGTCAAATAATATGTTCCCTACTTGCATTTTCTCATAACTGATGGTCTTCTTAGGTGTCTAAAATTATGTGCCTACATCACAAGGTTGGGTCCAAATGTGTCTACAATATAACTTACCTTCCACTCTTTGCATGCATCATAATTTTTATATCATACATGTAATTGTACTTAGACAAAGTCTTCTAGGCTAAGCAAGCATTTCTCTAGCGTAGCTCCTCTGGTTTATCCAATATCTTTAAGGATTGAACATCTTCACTTATTAGTTGTTAGTCCCCAATAATTTTCTTAAGAATTGAAAAAACATGTAATGAGAAATTGTATTTTTTATCCAATTAAATAATGTTCCTAGGTCCCTAGCATGGTAGCTCATTTCTTATGTTCAATAATTGTATCTTTTTTTTTCTATACAAATTTTGCAATCAATTCTTTAGAAGTAAGTGCAATATATTCCTCTTCATCACTATACAACATTGATGGCTTATACAATTTTAAGTAATTTATATTAAAAATTGTATGAATGCTCATATTTGTTTATTTGCTCATTCAATTTTAAGCAATTTATATTAAAAATTGTATGAATGCCCATATTTGTTGGTAGATCCAACACAAATGCAATCATGCATCTTCTCTTTAATAATATATGGACCATATATGAGGGACTTAATTTTCCCATCTTTCTCCTTGAAATGCTCATTTTAAAAGTAAAATTAATGATCTATGCAGTGTAGACTATGTTAGGCTTTGTGCTTCTACTAACTCTTACACTAAGTCTCTTGAACTTGTTCATGAATCTTCCAAATGTGGTTCATAAATCTCATGGCCTACTCATGTGCATTTATTTGTTCCCTAACTTTACCTTGGGTATTGGACCCAAAATTGGTAATAGATGTTTTGTAAAAACTCCAAGACATGCTTAGAAACATGAAGCTCGTATTGTATTATGTAGTGCGCAATTATAGTTGTGTTACACATATGGGATGTTGGAATCCATTGTACTTAAGTACTTGTGATTAAATATTCATGAAAAAATGATTTATGGTGTGATTTACTACCTCTATTTAGCCATTTGTTTGAGGATTGAAGGCAGTTATCATTTTTGTCTTAGGTCCATCAATCCCCACAATTCTTATCAATAGTAGCTATGGAATATATTATCATGGTTAGAAATGATTGATGTTGCTAAGACAAAGAATAATTGTGCTACTAGTTGCACTAAAACCATTTTCTTGCATTGTATCATCATAGTCAATTTGTTGAAGATATTCACAACTACCATATCATAGTCATTGCCCTTATTAGTTGTCAATATACCTAAAAAAATACATTGAAGCTAACTTTTATGGTTTGGTCGACATTGGAAGTGTAATATATTTTCTTAGCATCCAATTTGTCTTGTATATGCAACAAAGAGTGCAACATCACCTCAAGAAATTTTCCACCATTTGTTCCAATTTTACTAGTAGAAATACCTCTACAAACTCGAAATCATATTCTCCACTCTAAAGTTCCCTTCTCATATATTTGAACGACGTGCCTCGTGTAGTAGTTGTAGTCTATAATATTATTGAAGAAGATAAATTACATTCAACTTATATAGAATCCCATCCTTCATCAAATGGCCTTGGAAAAATTCATCTTCCATTGTTTGCATTGAGTTCTATAGGACTTCATACATGTGTCCAAAGTCTAGACAATGCATATAATATTCTTTGAAAGCATTGAAACCAAATTGTTGGAATTGCACAAAAATTATGAACTTGACTAGTGGAGATTTCGAGACAAAGCTTACAAACTTTTTCGTGCTTCATTTTCAATACTTAATCACAATATTGAATTGTTGCAAATATGTCATCCACTTTATGTGTTGTGTGAAAGCTAGAGGATTTTGTTGTTGGTAGGAGAAGGAATGTGCTAATTTTGAAAGAAAAAATTCATGGTTACAATTCTTAGAGATGCAGAGAAAAACAACAAAAGCATAACCTATATACGCGTGCCAAGGATTGACCATATTTGAGCTAGATACCACCATAAAAAAAACTTTCTCATAAAGAACTCAACAATTGGACCCTTTTGTCCTACATGGGAACACTTGTAGGGATGGTTTTTTGAGGGACTATGTTGTAGATAAGGGATATGCCCAAGTTTGTGTTGTGTTTGTTTGATCATAAGAAGTTGACAGTTGATTGAATGATGGATGTGGTTCCTGGAGTTCTAGGTAGTGATATAATTGATTGAGTTTTAGTAATGTGGGTTAGGTTGAGAGAGATTTGTTGTTAGTAGTGTTTTATTCTCCCTTGTGATCTCATAGATCAACTTTGGGTGGAATCTACAACAGATTTCTATAGATGAAAAATGAATAGATCCTTTGTAATTAATTAGATATAAAAAGAAAATTGATAAAAAAAAAATAAAGTTTTCTCTATGTTTCTATGCAAGTTATCTATATTTTTTATTTTCATCATTTAATTACTTAAATTAAATGGTTAATATAAATTATATTAATATAATGATTTGAATGGATAGAATACTCCATTAAATATGCATGTTAATTGCCACAAGTTTCCTTGTTATAAACTTTATTTTATACAATATGATTCTACATTTTATTTGAGGTTGTGGGAAACTAGTTTGGAAAACAAGTTGTAAATCCATTTGGTAATAAAGGAAGAATTTGATTTGAATACCCCCATTAGGCAAGGGTAAAAGGCTTGATATGTAACACCATGTATTGTGATATGGCTTGAACTTTCTTTGCTTATTTTGATTAATAAAATTCATAATGCAATTGATTTAGATTTTAAACATGGTTGCAAAATTGCAAAATTAATAATAATATTATAGATTTCTAATTTTTACAATAAAAATTCAATACTCTCTAAACTTTTAATTATAATTTATTAATAAATGTGAAATGGATATCTTTTAAATTAGTCACATCTATTATTTTTATTTTAAAAATTTACAAACTTTATTTCATACAGGTTATAAAACCTCTTAATTTTTCACTCTCATAATTACATATAAACTCAACTCGTTATCATGAACGTTATGAGGCTCCCAAGAGAAAAGTATGTTTCTCCTAGTTTCATGGAAATAAGAAAATTGCCTCATAGATAAAGGTACGTTTCTCCTAGTTTCATGGATATAAGAAAAATGCCTAATCAATGATTCATTCAATCTTCCTTTAATGGGTAGAAGATTATTTATAGTGATTTTACAAAGTCTACAAAACCAGATAAAAGTGTTTTCTAATGTGTTAATTTACTGAATTAGCCAAAACTCCTTTGTTATCTCAAAATCTAGATGATGTTGCTCGTGATATTCTTTATTCGAAGAACCTAATAAAGAAATACACAAATATGTGGATGAATTGTCAAAAGAACAAAAGGAGAAATTATAGCATATAGAAGAAAAACTTCCAGTTTAGAAGAAGTCATGCAAACAATATTCAATGAAGTATATAAGAAACGAGAAGGATTTCTCATATTTGCAAGTAATCCTCATTAACATGGCCCTAATAGATCTTTAATGGATAAATTTAGCAGTCAAAAGGGAAAAGAAAAAGTATTAGAATTTAAGGCAAACCTAGAATATATACATCACCTATTCCATGTGTTCTTAGTCAAGTCAAATCTATTTTGACTAAATTTATTTAGTCAAATCTATTTTGTTATATTTAGGAACACAAAATGTGATTTTATTTTTCCTTCTATATAAAAAGATAAAAGGGTGGTGATTTATTGTTTTCTTCTCTACTATTTCATTATTAATTATAAATATGTGTTATATTACATTATTAATTATAAATATGTGTTAAATGTGAAGCTATTCTTGAAAGATATTGTGATTATCCTTTAAATACGGTGTTTATATATTCAAAGATTATATGAAACATGTATAATTAACACACACATTGAATGTGTAATGTATATATAGCATGTGAGTATTAACATATATAGTGATCTATATGGAGTCGAGTTAGGGTTTCACTGCGGGCTCTACGGTTAGGTTTCACTAGCCGCAACCCTAGTTTCCATGGAGAAGCATGGGCTTTTGACCCTTTCAGCGCAAGCGAGCAAGGGTATTCGAAGGCTAGAGGACAGCGGTGGCTGTGGAGGTTTCGAGCTCAATTGTAGGGTAAATCTTCTGCAGTTGGCTGTGACCATTCTGTGGTGGAGTCTAGAGGCTGCGGTAGAACCTTTTAGAGCAAGCGGGCAAGGTTTTTCGAGAGATAGAGGACGAAGGAGGTTTTGAGCTCAGTGGTCGGGTAACCTTCTACGGTTGGATGCGGCCACTATGTGGCAGCATCTAGGGGTTGAGGCATCGATTGGTGGCTGAGCTTCGGGAATGCTTATCTGCATCTTTCTGTTCTGGTGTGGCTCCGTCTTCTTGCCGGTGCAATCTTCATGTTTTTCGAGGGCTCATTTCCGAGTGCACGTTGGTGATTAAAGCCAGAGTTTTTCGATAGAGGTGGCTTCGAGGTTTTGTTGGGGTTTTTAGTCCTGCTTTGTTTCTCCTTTTATAGCCCGCGTGCTAATTTTGTTGATTTTATGGGGATGTATGTGATATTGTTTATGAGCATGATCTATGGAAGTGTACTGCTTTGAACATCTGTGGGGTCAAGAAGATGTAAAAAAATTATATTTTCATTAATATAATTGAGCTAATTTTCTACTGGAAAAAAATATATAGTGATCTATATGCATATATGAATCATATTATTTTATTTTATATTTTCTTCAATATTATACATATGGAAAAAAATGCATGTCAAATTTAAATTATTGAGTATTATACATATGGAAAAATGCATGTCAAATTTAAATTATTGTGTAGGTCATGCTCTACAATGTAACCTAAGAGAATTTATCATTGTCATGCTTTGATTAACCTCTATAACTTGTTTAATTCCTCATTTTTTTAAAAAAATTTAAGATTATCGCTATTGCATTGACAATAAAATAACTATCTATAAGGAGCACTAAACCACTTTCATTAGCCTTAAATTATTTTACCAAGATGTTATGTAGGGTTGGAATATCATCTCATAGGGAGACAACTTCTACAATATTATGAATATTCCTTCATAAATCTTCAATGTTTTGTTGATGTTGATTGAACTCTCAAATTTTTGTTGACTTAAGGAGTTGTCACCAGGTCAATATCTCCACGCAAAATTAGTAACGGAGATGAAACCTTATTCAATCGGTTTTCAATCTAAGTTATAATTTTAGTGACTTCATTGTAATCCCATGACCTCCCCTATATTAGGGGAGAAATTTTACCTCTGGCTCGTGACCACTTGAGCTCACACTAGGGTATTCCTAAGGGACAAATTATCCTAAACAATTAAGTTATACAATGACATATTTCATTTCTTGAGATCCATGAAATCCCAATTGATATATCTTTTTGAGGAAATAGTTTTGATTTTGGAGGGTATGGGATAAGAGTTCCAGAATCTATAATACTTTTTGGGTTGTTCAATAAGCTCTTCACATCTTGGGATACAATCATGAAAACCCTTCCTAAATACCAACCCTTGGAGAATACATGGAGAATACACCATATCCAAATGCTACAATTTATTTTGTCAATTCCTTGGAAGGAAAAAGTATAGATCAATGTGTTTTGAATTACGATAATGTATCTACACTAAATTGTAGTGTTGTAATATGTGTTGTCTTTTTGCATGTAGATAATATTTCCATTAATGACGTAGAGAAATGTTTTTCAATAATTACAATGTCTAGGTAAGTTCCAAGCAAGCCATTAGAGACCCTTTGGTTGTATGAATGTTGAACTTGAAATAACCCACCCTCTTTCCATCACTTATAAAGTCTTTGATCAGAGATTCATGGAGTAAGTCATTATTCATTCCCCATATAACCTAACCTTAACCTCGTATTTTTCAATGCAAACCATTTATTTTTTGTGGACGGCTTGATATTTCTACCGATTACCAAATTACCTTCCTTCATCAATGATTTCACCTATTTAATGTCAATAGTGTTGGGATGTGCTTGCTAATTCAATACACATTATTTCCAATTTACATAATCGTTATTGATTTTTTGCTTATTCATGATTCAATTTCAAGCACCATCTATTACACATCTTCCTCTTTATTATAATTGAATGAACCAACCTCTTCTTCGTTAATATAATTTGTTCTCAAGTTTGCAAGATGTGCCACCCAAACAAAGAAAATGTGTTCATGCTTTCCTAACATTTTCAAACTCATGAAATGGCGAGGACATCACCACTACAATGGTACTTGTTTTACTTTTGGATTTATTTGTCCTTACTCAAGACTTCACCAAGTAAGAGAGAATTATTCTCATTGTCAAATTGTATGATATTATTACACTAGTTCCAAATATGAGATTTTACAACCTTTTCCTTTTCTTGAAATTATGTTTATGTTTATTTAAGCAAGGGAATCCTTGAAGAAATAGTTCTAAAATGTGAACAATGTATTTGGACACAAGTATTGGATTACAGGCACATTGCTTTCTCTTTTAAATTCTACTTCAATCGTGAACATTTGGTTTCAAAGGACTTGAAGGAAAACAAAAAGTGAAACTATAAATCTACCTTGAGGAAGGACTCTATGGTTTATCACAATTGGGTGGAACCGATGATGGATTAGGATAATCCAAAGATAGATGTTTTTAGCAATTCCATTGACCACATGTTCAATAAGGTTGTCAACAAAATTTATATGGCAATGGGCCTTGATCAACACTCACATTTTGAATTCCCTAAAGGCTAAGATATCCTATGAATCAACAATAGAGGTTGTTACAAAGATAAATTCACAATGAAAGGAGAAATCCTTATGGCTGAAAAATGATTTGGGTCATTGAATTTTATTAACCTTAACGATATTGTACAATACTAAATTAGATGCATGGATGGTGTGGGAAGAACCCTAGAGGTGATAGGGTTAATAACATGACAAGGATCCCTTGAATCATGCTCACTATTAAATGATTGTGATACATGAGATGACTATATACAATTTTCCGCATATTTTATTTGGTTGATATATAGTTTCATGTTTTGGTTGTCTCTCTTCACCTTAATCCCCAAACAATAGTGCAACTCACCTAAGCGCTTCATGCCAAACTCACATGGAAATTGGAACCTAGTCTTCTTGACTAGCTTCTTATAATCACTAATCAAACTAATATCATCAACATATAAGATTAGAATAATGAATTTATTACCTTCTTTCTTGAAGAAAAGACAATGGTCCACTTGTTGGCATGTTTACAAGAAGAGCGTGCTTGTCATTGATGGCAAGAACAACAACAACGATGACAGACAGGAAGGAAAGGAAGATCAACAAATAGGCAGGCAAGGAAGAACAACAACAATCGAATGGCAAGATCAACAGTGTAAGCTCAGAAGGAGGAAAACAATCAAAGCACGACAAAGGTTTTTGGAGTTTCGCAGATCAGGAAATCCAAAGGAAAGAGGTTCAAACTCGCGATATACGAAATCGTGATAACAATCCTTACAATTGATTCAAGAAGAACACGTGGTGAATGACAAAGATTTTGTTTCGGAGTTTCGAAGATCGGGAAATCCAAAGGAAAGAGGTTCAGACTCGCAATATGCAAAATCGCGATAACAATATTGACAGTTGATTTAAGAAGGACACGTGGTGAATGAAAAAGGTTTTGTTTTGGAGTTTCGCAGATCGGGAAATCCAAAGGAAAGAGGTTCAAACTCGTGATATGCGAGATCACAAAAAGATCTGGACCATCAGATCACCAAGGATTGTGGACCGTTGATTAGGCATGAAGAAGGCTCATGAAGTGGCAAAATTGCAATAAGATCTAGGCCGTCAAATCTGGAGTAATTACGAAGGACCAACAGCCATTAGATATGGTGAAGCTGCAAGGCGAATAAGACCAAGAGTCATCCAACTCTCCAAAACTGTGAAGGAATCATGGTCGTCCATCGAGGACAGTCGTGGACCGTTGGATCCAGAGGACACATGGTGAAAGATCATTGTTTTGCTGACTGGAAAGTCAAAGGAGTGAAGTGCTCATTTGAGTGGCGAGTGGTCATATCTCATGGTCACATTGTCGAGAAGCTAGAGAAGCCAAGCCCTATTTAGGAGTTCGTGACATGGAGAGTTGAGAGGACTCATCACAGAATACCCGAGATGCAAAAGTGAGAAATGTGTTTTCGAATAAGGCTGTCGTCATAGCCAGTGGTTACATCTGTGGAAGATAGAGGAAGGAGCTAGTGGTGTTAAGCTCCATATCAGAGTCTCGACGCTCGTGACTTGGAGCATCAAGACCCTTCATCACAGGAATCGTGATATGCGAGATCGTGATGAGATCTGGATCGTCGGATCATCGAAGATCTCGATCGTTGATCAGGCTCGATGAAGATTATAAGTTTGCGAAATATGAAGCACCTTTTGGCACAACCTTTGGTCACAGCCAGTGGTCACATGAGGGGAAGAAGCTAGTGGTGCTAAGCTCCATCTTAGAGTCTCGATGATCACAACTTGGAGTGTCGAGATCTTCTATCACAGGAATGTTGAGATGCGAGATCACTAAATTAAAACTCTATTTAGCGCTCAGTCACAACCAGTGGGCCTATGAATTAAACGTAAGACCCTACAAACTCCATCCAATGGTGCAGGTGAATTTAAGTATGATCGAAGGGCTACTGTTGCTCTTCACAGTTAATCAATTAGTGTTGATTCAGTTGCTGAAGCGGTCTTTGGAGGTTCACAGTGTAACTGCTAGAAACCACTGATGGTTTATGCCAGAGGACTTGAAGAGACTTTTGTGTGATTATCAAAGGAGCTGAAGAATCTATAGGAATCTTCTAGTGGAATGAAGACTGTTCGTAGAGGCAATTGACAAATGGATCTAATTGTCAGAGAAGCTGAAGAGTTGCCATGATGAACAGGTAGAGTACTCGACATGAGAGAGCATGCAGAAGCATGGTGGGATAGCATGCACAAGGTGCACAGAGACTATAAGTATGCAGAACAGAGAAGAGATGGGTGTTGTTGTTGTTGAGAGGGATTCAGAAGTGTAGAAGGAGAGTGTGCAACAACTAAAATATAGAGAAGAGGAATGGAGCATTGAATGGACATGGTGCATAGAGCATAAAAGGAAGAAGCACAAAAAGAACAAGGAATGTGTGGAGCAAGACAATAAGACACTAAAGGAAGGCTGAGGTGCTCTTGTAGAGAAAAATAGAAGATAAAAAATCCCAAGAAGATGCAGATAGAGAGATACTGATACAAGAGAGCAGAGCATCATAGTAGAATAGTGATAAGTTTGGTAAGCCAATGATAAATATTGTATCACTATGATAAGTTTCATTAGCAAAAATTTATATTTCATGGTGGTAGGGAGGTGCTAGGGAGGACTGTTTTCCTCAGAGGTTCAAGTGGGTGCTTGAACACAGAGAGTTGTATCTTCCTTCTAGTTGGTTCTAGAGAAACCAGGGAGTTGGTGCTTCCTTCTAGTTGGTGCTAGAGAAACCAGGGATTTGGTGCTTCCTTCTAGTTGGTGCTAGAGAATCCAGAGAGTTGGTGCTCTCAGCAAGTAGCAGCTTGCAAAACAGAGGTTGTAGTCTCATTATGAGTTGGTGCTCATATGTATGATAATGTAAAGAATGTAAAGATTACTTATCATATAAAGAAGAAGAGGTTTTTACCCTGTATGGGTTTCCTCAGGAAATATCTATTTCTGTGTATCTCATATGTGTGGATGATGATGAATGTTATATTGCTAACTTCTCTACATTATTGTGACAGTCATTAAATGTTGTGTAAAGAGTTTAAAATAAACATAATTGTTTAAGCTCAGTAACCACTAATTCACCCCCCCCTCTAAGTTGTCCAACACCACTTCATTTCTTATGAACTCATGTCCCACAACACATTTTTCAAACCATTGTCTTGGGGCATATAATGATCTCATCAACTGGCATGCCATGTCTTCTCTCTCTTCTACCACAAATCCTTCCAGTTGCTTCATGAATATTTCTTCTTTAATCTCACCATGAAGAAATGATGGCTTCACATATATTTTCTCCACTTTCAAATCATAAGTAGTCGCTAAAGCCAACAAAAACTATTAGCAATTTTTTCCACACTTTATGCATCTTGCTTTGATGGCCTTCCCTTTCACTCTGCAGACTCAAGTTCCCATTTTTGTTCATTCCAAAGTAAAAAATTCAATTTTTTTTACATATACACAAGCCACGGTGAGACAACTTGCATATACGCAGGTTGCTCCATTACAACCCACATACATTGGGTTTTGTGCTCAAAATTTAAAAAATATGTTGGGTTTCCATGCCATGTCACGAGATCCATGATCCTTGACCTTTTGTATACTAGAAATGCTCTGGCTCGACCCTTCAATTCCATTCGAAGGCTATAAATTGAGCCATATACAAGCCTTGAAGATACATTCATTATTGAGAGCAAAGACACTCTAGGGAAATTTCACCTCATATTGAGTCTGTATCCCTTTGTCCTTGAAAGTTCGAACTTCTTATGTGTTCATCCCCCAATCTCTTCCTATATTGAGAAAGAGAAACTCAACTACTCCTACTACTTGTGAGATTGCCTTTGTGGAGGACTGAAGTAGTGAAGACCCAGCTGGAGGGAATTCGTTTCTTGGTTCTGATATATGTCGCAAATATTTGTATTACTTTCCATGGGTGTATTTGTTATACATGTTAATGGATTATTCTAGTTTATATGCTAAAATTTGATATAATTTCCATATGCTTGCATATCTTGGTTTTTGAGGACAAGTTGCAGGTATCAAGCTTTGGATCATGAGATCAACCATGGTCTTCTTCAGACATCTGGATGAGGTAGGCTTCTAGCCTTCTTTTGTTATCATTTCTATTTATCTAGCATACTTGAGACTAGAGTTTATTTCTGGGTGTCGTTCCATTTGTTGTGGTTTACCCCTAGCCATAGAGAGATTTTCCTCATAATAGAATTGGTGACTCCACTGGGGATGATATCTCTTTGGGGTATTGGGTGATTTTTCTCCTTTATTTCTCTCTTTTTTCCTGAGTTTGTGTATCACGTGTTTCTTGACAGCCTCTATTTTGTTTTGTATCTGAGTTTCTTGGCCTAACCCTTTCTCAGGAAGTGTCTTCTTTGGCATGCGTGGGTTTTCCCTTAACATTCATTTACATATGCGAGTTTTTGGTCTTTAGGGCATGTACATATGCTTTTGTTCCCTGAATAGTCACACACACTATTTTCTAAGTCTTTTAGGAAAATTTTAGTGTTTGTTGGGTGAGTTCTGTTGGTTGTTGAGACGTTTTGGGTCCCTCTCCTGACTGTTGAGTGCCTATAGAGTGATAGGAAGTTGTTTCATTGGTGAATATTTTGGGTGAACTCATTTCTTGTCATTTTTCTCATTTGTTGTCCTTGCATTCTGGTCTGGATAGTTGCTTCTTGGTGTCATGCTTGGTTGTTTATTCAGTCCTTGCATTTTCATTTCATTGTATTGAAAATACAAAAAAAAAAAACTTTTTTGCATTTTTATTTAGAGCATTTGCACTTTTGTTTGCATTGCATTAATTTTGACATGATTAGGAAAGACTGCACTTCATTGAAATTGAAGAGATTGCATCCTGAGAACAACATTTAGAAGCATACAATTTCTTTGAAAACCAAGACTAGTACTTAGCAGGGTTTTTACATTTGCTTCTTTTTTATATATGTCGAGTCATAATACCATCAGTTTCATGATCAGACCTCTTGAGTAAGTATAAGACACTAAAATTAGCATTGAATAATTAAAATTGATTAGAAACAATTTATTTTTCAGGGTACACAAATAAGTGTAAGACCTAGGGCCTTGGAATAGGATTTTGTGAGTAAACTTCTCCAAGGTTATAAAACTCAACGTATGTGTCTAACCAGGGAGTGGTGAAAACCAATGTGTAATTGGTGTCCTCGGGAGGCTCCGCTCACATCGGAGTTAAGCACGAGGTCACGCGAAGTTGGTTGCAAAGATAGCCCTTTAATACCTTCCTAGCATCAGAGATATTTCTGGAGTTCTATTCGTATATGGGGGTTTCGTTAGTGCCTTTACCTCCTTGAGAGGTGGTTCTTTCGAGACTTTGGGATTTGCTACCCTACCCATACAATGGACCAAACCTATGACTGCTCACTCAAGCATTTGTTATACCATGGTGACTTTAGTTTCTTGACCTAGGTATCCACATAGGTTGCTTGCAGGGGTTATTCTGCAGGTACCTTGAGTTAGATAGGGATCAAAAAACACATAGAATTTATGGAGGATTTTCTCTCCAGAGGAATCTGACCGACTGCACTGTGAATCCCACGAGGGTGCTTATAAATGATTTTTTTACCTCCACTCTATTGTTCATAAGTCTCATCCACTCCTCGGAGAGGCATACCTTCTTTAGTTTGGGAGGTCCCTTCAGCCATCATATCTTGTTTGTGTGCATTGGCCTTTAGCTTTATTTAGGAGTGTGTTATTTGATTATTAGTTGGCCTTAGGATTTTTCTTTTCATCATGAGTATTGAGTCATTTTAGAGTGAGACTATCCTCCTTGTCGGTCTCATCGTCTCTTGAATCAAGTACCACAGTTTGGTTTGATATCAAAACCACCTCCTAAAAGGCATAGAATTAATAAACATGGTACATAAATCTCCCCCATTTAAGCTCACGATCATCCTATTCTGAGTATTGTTTCGACTCCAACCTCCATTATGGTTGGTGGAGCCTCTATGACTCCCTCAGTTAGTGCTACCCATTCCATGAGCTCAGCTCAGTCCACAGGGACGTATCCTTTTATATTTTCAAATGGTATAACTTTTTCATCATCGATATCCATTCCTCCTAGCACCTTTTTGATGGGGAAGCCTTGTTATAGTACTCAATCGATGCCTCTGGCCTCTAATCCTTTCTATTTTGGTATGTCGAATATGAATTCATACATTTCGTCCTCCTTTCCAACACCCAACATCAATGCTAGTTTTCGATCAAGGGGCACGTTGCCTCCTTCTAATCATTTCTCAGTTGGTGGGGGGCATATCCCTCAGTCATTTCCTATGATGGGGGGTTGGAATCCTCCTTCCTCCGAACCCAATCCTAGCTATAATTTTCAAAGGTGGAATGCACATATGGGCGGTGTTTATACTTCATATATCCCATTCGTCTATCCTTTGTCCACAATGCATTTTCCCGCGAATGATTATTTTATGGAAAATCATCCTCCAATCTATGATATTACATCCGGGTGGAACCCATTCTCTAATCTAGAAAACTCCCCACACAGATTTCCTTCATCTGGGGGAAATTAATATCCTCACATGGATAATTTGTATCATATCGCTTTCTCCTCGCAAGTGTTCCCATATGGGATGATACCTTCACAACCTTTCACATCACCAACCTCTGTTAGTCATGTTGGAGATAGGTCAATAACCTCTACAATTCATGTTGAAGACCTGAAACCAATTGATGTGAGTCATGCTAGGGGCAAGCAACCAGTTGTTGCAAGTCATGTTGGGGGCACAACTCTAGTCATTGCTAGTCACACTGCACAAACATCACCAACCTATGCAAGTCATGTTGGACATCAACTACTAGCCTCTACAAGTCATGATGGGAGACTGTTGCTAGCCTCTGCAAGTCATGCTAAGAGCATGTCACCAACCACTGCAAGTCATTCTAGGGGCATTAATATGATTGAGAAGCCTAGACGTATAGGACGTAAGTCCAAGTTCCTTTGTATACTTTTCAAAGGAGGCCACTTAACTCATTTATGCCCTGCTACTTCTATGGTACGAGAAGTGTGGTCCTTGTCTAATGGCCCTTCGAGTTCTGAGTCGTCTTCGATTTCCCAATAATCTAATCCTTATTTGGTTGATGTAAAGGTCATGCTGATGCAATATTTAGCCAACACCACTCTTGTTTTATGGGGTGATGCATCTCTTGACCATTTTGTCTGACGTCATATGCAACCAACGATTGAGGAAGTGGTCGTGTCGATGCAATATTTGGTAGATCCCATTATTCTCTTGGAGAGTGACAAGTTTAAGGAAGTGACATCATTGATGCAATGTTCAACCAATCCCACTCTTCTTTTGGGGGGTGATGTGCCTTTTGACCATGTCCTTAGCATTTCTAGTTCTATACCTTTTGAACAAGGGGGAATTCCACTCTCTCTAAGTATGATCCCTCTAAGTCCTAGGATGGTTTCCTTTGATTGGAATGATCTTGTAGAGCCTCACCTTCCTTCTTATACACCCTTCCATATAATGGGCGTCCGTCGATATATTGTAGATGAAGGATCCTCTGCAAGTATTTTATCCTCCTTGGCTTGGAAAGTTTTGGGTTCTCCCAAACTTGTGTCAACTACTAGTGATTTGTTGGCTTTCGATAGAAGACCTGCATGGGAGCCTTGGCCTCCCCCTATGGGCCCAAGTAATATGATGTTTCCTCTTGAGTATAATCTTTTTTTTTGTGAGACCTTGAGCCCTGGTATTTGTGATTTTTCAAGCCCAGGTTTCATGGATCTTGAGTTTCCTTCATATGAGGCTATCCTTGAAGCTATGATTTTGGATTTTTTACCTCTTCCTAAACTGGAAACTTTACAAGTTTATTACCAAAAAATACCTTGGCCTGGGCCTAGCAATGGGCCCTATCTGGAAACTACTATGCATAATTTTCAAGGTTGTGTGGTCCTCTATAAATATTGTGCTTTTAGGTTTTCTTGTATTCATGTTTCATATCCCTTAACACATGTTTTATCAAAGGTTTCTATATTGGACTTATTAAATTTTGGGTTAGTGTTTTTGGTCTTATATACAGGACTTTGGAGACATTTTATTTGGTACATTTCTTTATGTCAATCTGTTCAGATAGGTCATGATCTCGAAACTGGCACATAGGTTAGATTTTCTTCTCCATGCATTTTTGCATTATCTGTTTCTTGTATCATTTTGCCTTAGGATCAACCCCACTAAGTTGCGACAGAGAACCTTCTTTGTTGTTTAGAAGTGTTGTAATTCATGTGGTAGAACCTACCTTCCATGGGCATCCTATCTCAGCTCCCCTTTGCATTTTGGTGCCCATGTTGTAAATTTTCCATAGGTCTGGGTGTCCCTTATAGTCCTTGTTGACGATTAAAATCGCAACAAGGTTTTTTGCCCGCAAAGTATTGCTAAAGCCTATTATTATAAGATAACAAGATATATGATACTAGTAGGTGGGACCCCCTTTTATATTGGGAGATCAGATCTAGTTCTTATTTCATGTTTATGCTACTATTTGACATCGCTTACAAGGTTCTACATGATTGATGAAATCTTGATTTTATTGGCGATGAATAAGGCATATTATGTGTTGGTTCTGATTGCGACAAATAAATGATGGATAAGGCATGTTGTGTGTTTGTTTGATTTCTCTAGGTTCTAATTTCATGTTATGATGGCCTATGTTATCCATTGTTATCCTTGTTGTTTGTTCCCGGATTAATTACTGTGACACCTACATAAGAGACATGTTAGTAACATCATATAAGAAGCAGTTGAAAAGAAATGAAAGCAATATAAACAAAATTAAAAAGGAAGAGATTAAAATATGCTAATATGTTACTCTACATACATTGAAATTAAAAGATCGTTGTTAGTCCTAGATAACAAGTTAATAGCTATGTGATTTATTGAGTTATATGAATCATGGTTGATACGTGTTATGGTATAGTTGATTAATTTCTATATTGCTTAAGAATCTATATGCATTGCTTTACTTCGCGGGTTTAAAACTTACATGTGGTATCATGGCATGTTTTTGGCTTCACAGGGACGCCTTTGTTGCTGAGGGTTTGGCTCGGTCTTGATAGATCAAGTTTATCTTGGGTCTATGATAAACCTCGGTTTAGTGGGAGCTTTTGCAGTGGAGATTCGAGTAAAGTAAGAGGAATGGTGAGCTCATCTAGAATCGAGATAGAGAAGTTCAACGGTAAAAACTTTGAGCTATGGAAGCTCAAGATGGAGGACCTTCTTGTAGACAAAG
>JASDQU011443877.1:8144-23234 GCA_032191745.1 Picea mariana
TACATTGAGAGGGGATCGATAATAAATATAACTGAAACACCCTTTTACAAATAGTCACGACCTTTAGTTATGACTTTATATTTCATTATTAGATTATTTATTTATTTTCACAAGAAAAAAATTGTATTGATTCTTCGTATCATTGAGAAAATATTAATAAGTGTGTGATTGATTCCTTGTATCATTGAGAATCTTCTTCTTATTGAATTCTTCATATTCCCAATTGGATTTAGAGTTTTCATATTCCTCTTCATGTGGAATTTTTCGTTTTTCCTCAATTTTTGGAGTAGGATCAGGTTCGATGTTTTTCTCATATTTGTACTATTCATAAAATTTATCTATCAACCCATGTACACAATCAATGAGTTCATTCTTTAATTCATGAAGCATGGTAATTATAATACTAGAAGATATATCCAGGGTACACAATGTTTTTTTATTAAATGATACGTAAATTGAGGAAAAACAAAAAAATTCCACATGAAGAAGAATATGAAAACTCTAAATCCAATTGGGAATATGAAGAAGTCGTTGAAGAATATGAATCCAATTGGGAATATGAAGAAGAAGATGAATACTTTGAATCCAATTAGGAATATGAAGAAGAAGATGAAGACTCTTAATCCAATTGGGAATATGAAGAAAATGGTGATTCCAAAGAGGAAACTAATGTGAACCAGGGTGGTCTTGTAAATATATTTTCTAGGTTATCTATAGCCTTACCCACCAAAGATGTACCACCCTCTTCAGGTAAAGATGAAGAATTKATTGAGGATATTATTTGAGTGAGTTCCTCATACCTCCACGCTAATGCTACCTCTCATCAAGGGGCTCTGGGAGCTATAAGGGAGTTGTTTTATAATGGATGAGAGAGAAAATGGACCCACATTTGTTGCAATTAAAAAAATAACTAACCCACATGATAAWTGTCCAGCATTACTAATTCAAGACAATGGAGGAAGAATGGATCCAGACTCCCTGAGGCGATGTATCTTTTTTGGCGGTTCCTCAAAAAAATTTACACATGGGAAATATGGAAATGGTTTAAAGATAGGTACAATGTGATTAGGAGATGATGTTATTGTTTTCATTGCATCCAACCGAAATGGCGTTGCAACTCAAAGTATTGGTCTTGTTTCAGCTACATTCATGAGGGAAATGGGTTCTGACTGGTATATCTTTTGAGTGGTGGATTATGAAATCTTAGAAGGACAACCAAAAAGGTTGTTTCATGAAAATGAGGATTTGGAAAATAAAATTGTATCTCTCCTAGAAGGGACTCATTACTCAACAAAAGAATAATTGCTAAAAAAAATTGATGATGAGAAAACCCATGGGACAAATATCATCATTTACAACTTATGGTGCCATGACGATGGACAAACAGAGCTTGATTTCGAGTCATACATTGGAGGATATTTTGTTGAGAGATGTATCTAAAATTAATCAAACAAATATGGAACAACTCCTTGCAAACCACATAGCAATGTGCCTTCACTACCCCTTACATGCATATCCATCTATTTTGTATCGAAGATTGCAAAGCCATTTTAAAATCATTTTATGTGGAAAATAAGTACAACATTATAGTATTAGTGATGACATAAAATTCACTGAGGTTTATTTGTACAAGACACGAGTTGTCATCTCACCCAATTAGAGTGGTATTATATTAGTATCAACAATGGGAACATAGAAAGAGCAAGGAGTTGAGTGAACCAACGTACCGTAGTGTACCATACAGTTCGTATGACAATATAAAGATGTCAAATGTCCATTCAAGATTGGAAAAAATGCAAAGATAACTTACAAATCCCATGTTTCTGCCACGAACAAAATCTATCAATAATCACCAAAAACTCCAGAGTCAAGGTGAAAGTCCACATGAAAGACAAATTCATTGCTTGGAGGACAAAGCAAATTTGAAGAGGGAGGCAATGTTATAAACATAAGCCTAAATATAATAATAGAATAATAATATAATAAATGATAAATAAATAAGCAAGAACATAATAACAAAATAAATAATCTAATAATGAATTATAAATTCATGACTAGAGGTCATTATTATTCGTAAACGGATGCTTTGACTATATTTGTAATCAAGCCCCTCTCAATGTAACATCATCATTCAATTTAAAAATTATATATATATATATATATATATATATATATATATATATATATATATATATATATATATATATNCATTCTTCATATCTTTGAGAAAATATTAAGAAGTGTGTGCTTCGGGTTAACACCTTATTTTGTGCCCCTCAATTAATCAGTTTGAATGACCAAGTTGGTGGCCTACCCTCACAGCGACATGCAACTTTGGAGTAAAAGTGTCTGTAGTTTTTCAACTCATGCCACAGAAGGAGTGCTATATCAATTTTCACATGCAACTCTATGTGACTAATTTTCAGATCTGAAAATTGCTTCTTGGTGAGCTAACAATAAACCTTGACTGTTATCACTGAACAATTTTACACTGAAAATTATTGACTGAAAATATATGCAGCAGAAACAACAAGATCAAAGATGAATGATCAACATATATATGAGATACAAATTTATTTTCTGTAACCTTGTTAATTTCAGAAATTTTGAGGGAAAAACCATCCCTCAGCCAATACAAATCCACCAAAATCTAAGGACAACCTTGTCCTCCAATAATAGAAAATATCATAAAACCAAACCTCAACAAATCCCTGGAAATTTCCTCTGCCCATAAATCTACTACAGCCCACTTGTATGGCATGTTGATGTCACATGTATTGTTGTTGATGTCATCCTATACGAACCTATCCCTGCCTAGAAAAATGTGTATGGTTGTACTATGTGATTCACCTTACTGCAACATGAATACATACACGATTGTGCCCACTGCAACCCACATACATGTGTGATTCCTCCCACTGCCACCCACATACATGCGTAATTCCTCCCACTGCAACCCACGTACATGTACATAAAACTTGTATGGACACCTCCATATGATTCACTCTCTATGGCTTCCTCTCTCCTAGGCCAAATTTGTCAACATTGTAAAATTTCCCTTTTCTGAAATCACCAAGCATCCTAGCACAAGTGCTCACTCACTTATGATAACTCCATCCTTTTCACCAAGACCTCTACACCATATGAAATGTCACAATGACCTCTCTCCTTTATATACAAGTCTTAGGGGTCAACATAGAATCCCCTCCACAAGTCAATATTGGATTAGACTTTATTGTGGGTGTGAATCCCCAACACAAACCCATAAATCCCATCATCTTTCCCATGAGGCCCTAGCCTCATTTCTAGGCTGATTTCACTTAAACGAAAGGATAATTTGGTGCCAACAAATATTTCTACATGCCTAGCACCTTGGCCTCTAGTGGGAATACCTCTCGAAGCTACAATATCATTAGCATGCTAGTAGGTGGAAAGAGAAATGTTTCCCCTCCACTTCTGATGGTACTTAGTACACTTTCCATATAACCCCATCACCTATATGTGGATCGATTGAAAAGCATGTTTCATGTACTTGTACACACTACAATCAGCACATTAGTAATTTTCATAATATAAAATCAAAATATAACATAATTACATAAATTTAATATTCCCTGACTCAATCCGGAGTCCAATAAAATGTTAACACAATCTCACATCAATGCACCCCTATGGTTTCCTGTCGCACTAAGTAAACCATCAATAATAGCTACAAATTAATGTATTCACATTCTTACTTCAAATTATCCAAATCATAGAAATCATTATCAATAGTTATGTATGTCTAACATACTTAATTCATCTATGATATTATATAAACTTATAATCAACTATTCAATCATCATCATTTTAAACTCAATTAGATAATAAAAAGTCCATGTTTCATCACCATAATATTACTCAAATAACTGAGTCATTTGTAATGAAATACCCTCAAATAATAAATTTTAGTCCATCTCAAAAGTCAAATAAAATGGAGCACTACAAAAAAAAATATCATGAAGAACATGCAAACCCCATTAAACTTTTCATCAATTTTACCCAACTCATATTTTCTCTTGCATATAGATCTATTTGTATTCCTATCTTAACCTAGTTTGTATGTGATTTAGTTGGCCACAATTAGGGTTGAAAGTTTCAATGCCTTGACCCATGATTTCATCAGTCCTCGTTACCAATTTATTGAAGTCGACTATGGTCAAAAGTCCCCTTTTGTTTCTTGTGGCCACAGCCAAATATTAGTCCAAAACAACACTACCTTTTGACCTTCCTTTGATGAGCCTACCTTGGAACTAAGTCAGATTTGGTTAAATCATATCCCATTGTATTGTGATGAATTTTTTGAGCAAATTGTTACTATGAATGGGGGATTACTCAACTATTATAAAACATAGTATGGTTTCCTATAAATAAATCAGGGAAGACTTTGCATCTTTAGGTTTGAAGTGCAGCCATGACAAGTCCTAGTTTCTTTGATGACAATGGGTAATATCAAAATTGAAGAGTTATCCTTTCATGTAGATGTTTGCTTGAAATAAATATGATGGAAGAATTGTAGTAGCATTGTTAAGGGTTTTCACTTATTATATATTGTGAATAATTTGTTATAGGTGTATGTTGGAGTTCTAAATATTCATCTCACTTTATTTTACCAATCATGTGTTGAATTATAGGTGCTCAATCTTCTAAAAGTTTGCTTGCATCTACTCTTTCGATGTGATCTATGCATGAAGGTTTTAGGAAYAGATAAAATCTATTTGTAATGTGATATTACCTCCATACTGGAGTTATTTAGTGTGATGGAAATGTTTATGGTTGCAGCTTCATGAGACATTCTCCAGATCGTACTCCTCTGGACAGAGTTGAGATTATCTTTGAGAATGCCCATGTGATGGGTGAGTCATACTCCTTTGGAATGAGTTGAGATGACATGTGTGGTCTCTTTTCGTTCTCCTCTAGACTGAGTTGACATGACTTGAGATGGTCTCCTATCGGACTCATATGGACTTAGTTGAGTCGACTTGAGATGGCTCTCTAGTTCGTACTCCTATGGATTTAGTTGAGTTGATCTGTTGAGAGTAGCGTCCCTGTGGTTGAGCACATGTGGACTTGTCCCTAGTGGAAGATCACTAGAGGATGTGTGAGAGATCCTTGTTATATTTTCTAAGAGTAATATTATTGTGAAACCAAAATTTTGTATTGTGAAGGGTACAAGCCGGCCCCACCATGTAAAGATAATTAATATTGTGTAAAAGATTAATTATATTATTCGGTTGTACAATTTGGCCCTATTGTGCCAATAGACACATCTATTGATGAGTTAGGTTATGTCTTTATAGGAGAGATACATCCCCATTGTGGATCATATCGCATTCTCTCATAACACATTCTGGAGATCTGAAATTTAGTGCATACTTCTTTTAGACGCTAGCTTTCTTGGTCACAGATCACCCTCTTGTGTGCGCTAGGGTTTGTGGTGAAAGCGTGATATTCTCTTGACTCTATAGAAAATGATTATTGGGTTTTTCCCTTGTTTGAGAAGGGTTTTCCTAGGATAACTTATTGTGTCTTGTGCATGGTTATTCTTCTTGCGATCTTGGTTGTTGCAGCTATTGTATATTGTATTGTTGCATTGGTTATGGTTCAAGTTCATGCTAAATTGAAAGAAACTACATGTCCTTGAGATAAGCATTAAAAATTCAACATGGTATCAGAGCAGTGTTGTTAAAGAGCCATTACACAAGCTACTCTAGGACTCTTTCAAGATAGTCGTCACCTTTTTGTTGCAACTGCAAAAACATCCCTTACCCTTTTCCTTGTCAAGCTAGTTTTAGCACTTTCCCTTAGAATGTTGGGCCTAATTTTCACACAAATAGGTACGTCCTAGTCCAATGCATCACCTGCAACTTTCAGATCAAAAATTGAATAAGTTTGGATTTTCATCCCTATAATTTCTAGGGTTTCTGCAGATTTCGGCTTCTAGGGTTTCTGCGGGTCGTTGGGGAATTTTGTAGCTTGTTGGGGTTCCTTTGACTCTCCAAGGCTTCTTGTTGGTATTCATAAGTCCAATGAAATGTTAGGGCTTCTAGCCTAGCCATTAGAGTTTGTGAAGAATCTGCAAGCCATGAGGAACAAAACCTTGGTGGAAGATAGCCTTGATGAATCAAGCAACTTCAACTCCTAAAAGTCAAGATTACACATCACTCTAGAAGAGAGTGACCTATTGAAGTTGATATAATAATCTCTATTGGAAACAACAACTGATGAAGAGAAGGATGAATGGAAGATAGATGATGTCAAAGCCAGTGATGTACAAAGTTCCCATCATGATCAAGCCCTTGTCACTATGTGAATCAGTGTCCTTTGTGGAAGAAAGGAAAGAAACATGTTGATCAAAATCCACCTCAAAAGAATTCAAGGAATGCAAGAAAGAACAACGATGAGTTATTCTCTATCTCAGCCTTCTCAGGAGGACCAAAAGCAATATTGAGTGTGATTGTAGACTAAGTTAAGTTGTGTACTACATTCCTTATTTGATTTCATCATTACTCTGTAATAGCTTGCATTTTATAATAAAGCGTATTATCCCTAGTATGGGAGCCCTCATAACTTGGACCATTATCCCCGGTACACGAGTCCAATTCTTCTTGGTTGGTTATTATCCTAGTACAGGAGGCCATTTTGGTTGTTATCCCTACAGGAGGCCATCTTGGTTATTATCCTAGTACGGGAGGCCGGATTTATTATTTTATTGAAGGGCCATGATCCCTGGTACGAGAGCCCATATTTCTCCTTGCTTAGTACGGTAGAGGTAGTAGAGGACTTGAGAAGGCATGGGATGTCTCTAGGATAGCAACACAGAAAAAGTATGACATCACAAATTTCCTCCAAAACAGATGTTTTCAAACTTTAGAGGGAGTCACTTGACTCAAAGAGAGTCAAACTAATTGAGAATAAAGTAGAGCTAGAAGAACTTGTGGACAAAGGGTTTCTTTATGAGACTCTGTAGGAGGTAGAAAGGGTACATTTTTGGGGTACAGTGAATCTTCAAAACCATACCGGATCTACATCCCTGGTCATAGACAAATCGAAGTTAGCATAGATGTCACCTTTGAGGAAGAGATAGCCTTCTAAAGATCCAGAGAATCCCAGATGGAGATTGGCAGCAAGAAGAAAGAAGAGACAATACCTTCTCCCCATTCAGCAATTCAAAGGGAGACAATTACTGATCCAGTTGATCCCGTAGCTCCAGTTGATCCTCCCAGAGACATTGCAGTAGGCCAGAAGAGGCTTGCATGGGCTCAACAGACTCTGCAAGAAGAAAAGGGACATGCAGCTCCTCATGGTACATTCCAAGAGAGCAAGAGACCACATAGATTTTTTATCTATGTTTCAACTATGAGCCACATCATTCATACTGAGCCTTCTTGTCATGGAGAAGCAGCAGGTTTGGAAAGATTCCATGATCGAAGAGTATCAGTCTATCATGAAGAATTATGTGTGGGATATTGTTCTGAGACCGAAAGGGAATTTTTTAGTGAATTCCAAGTGGATCTATAAGATCAAACATGTAGTTGATGGAAGTGTCAAGAAGTACAAAGTGAGATTTGTGGCTAGAGGATTCTCTCAGGTGGAGGGAATAGATTATGAGGAGACATTTTCTCATGTTTCTTGTTACACTTCCATCCGTACGATTATTTCCCTTGTTGCATCCATGGGTTGGAGACTACATCAGATGGATATGAAGACAGCCTTTCTCAATGGTGAGATTGAGGAAGAAGTTTACATCGAGCATCCAGATGGATTCGTGATACATGAGAAGTAGTCTCATGTGTGCAGGTTGAAGAAATTCATGTATGGACTAAATTAGGCACCTCGTGCATGGTATGAGAATATTGATGGATACTTGATGAGTTTGGGATTTAGCAAGAGTGTTCTTGATCCAAAACTATACTACAACATTGTTGGTGGTGAGTGTCTGATTTTGGTCCTATATGTTGATGATGTATTCCTCACCGGTTCAGAAAGCCTTATTGTTGAATGAAAGTGTGCATTGGCTTCTGAATTCGAGATGAAGGACCTTGGTATGATGCACTACTTCTTGGGAATAGAAGTGTGGTAGAGGAATGAAGAGATTTTCTTGAGCCAGGGGAAATAGACAGTTGAGATATTGAAGAAATTGAGGATGAAAGACTACAAGCCCATGCCTACACCGATGGTGATGAATTTGAGGAAACTAAGGGAGACTTCTTCTAATTCATGCGAGATTGATCCACATATTTATAGACATCTGATTGGATCATTGATGTATTTGGGTAACACCAGACCTGATATATGTTATGCAGTGAGTGTACTCAGTCAGTTTATGAGTTAGTCGAGATAGACACACTGGATAGAAACGAAGCATGTGTTGAGATATTTACGAGGCACAGTTGGTTATGGACTGAGATATTCCTCCAGTGTAGACATGAGATTGCAGGGATATGTCGATGCAGATTGGGCAGGGAGCGCAGTGGACTGGAAGAGAACCTTCAGTTGTTGTTTTACTTTGGGATCTTCCATGGTTTCCTGGTGCAGCAAGAAACATACTTCTATGGCTTTGAGTACCACAAAAGTAGAGTACATTGCATTATGTGTGGCAGTCCACGAAACAGTGCGACTTCGCAAGATCCTTGCAGAATTATTTGGACATGAAATGGATTCCACCGTTATCCATTGCGATAACCAGAGTTGTGTGAAGATATCATAGAATCTTTTGTTTCACGATATAATGAAACACATCGATATTAAATACCATTACATCAAAGATATGGTGCAAAGGAAAGTAGTACACTTGCAGTACCTTTCTACACAAGAGAAATTTGCAGATGTCTTCACCAAACTACTTGTCAGGAAGAAGTTTGAGTACTTCCATGAGAGACTTGGCCTGGTGGATAAAGCTTCCTTAGTTGAGAGGGAGTGTTGATGATTACAGCTTCATGAGACATTCTACAGATTGTACTCCTCTGGACTGAGCTGAGATGATCTGTGAGAAATCCCATGTGATGGGTGAGTCATACTCCTATGGACTGATTTGAGATGATGTGTGTGGCCTCTTGTCGTTCTCCTCTGGATTGAGTTGAGATGACTTGAGATGGTCTCCTTTCAGACTCATATTGACTTAGTTGAATCGACTTGAGATGGCTCTCCAGTTCATACTCCTATGGATTTAATTGAGTTGATCTATTGAGAGTGATGTCCATGTGGTTGGGAACATGTGGACTTGTCCCTAGTGGAAAATCACTAGAGGATGTGTGAGAGATCCTTGCTATATTGTCTAAGATTAATATTATTGTGAAACACTAATTTTGTATTGTGAAGGGTACAAGTCGGCCCCACCATGTAAAGATAATTAATATTGTGTAAATATTAATTATATTATTCAGTTGTACAAGTCATCCCTATTGTTCCAATAGACATATCTATTGATGAGTTAGGTTATGTATTTATAGGAGAGATAAATCCCCTTTATGGATCATATCTCATTCTCTCATAACACATTGTGGAGATCTGAAATTTAGTGCACACTTCTCTCAGGCACTAGCTTTCTTGGTCATAGATCACCCTCTTGTGTGTGATAGGGTTTGTGGTGAAAGGGTGATCTTCTCTTGACTCTATAGCAAAGGATTGTTAGGGTTTTCCCTTGTTTGAGAAGGGTTTTCCCAGGATTACTTCTTCTGTCTTGTGAATGGTTATTATTCTTGTGATCTTGGTTATTGCAGCTATTGTATATTGTATTGTTGCATTGTTTATGGTTCAAATTCGTGCTAAATTGAAAGAAACTACATGTCCTTGAGCTAAGCATTAAAAATTCAACAGGAAATGGCCATTCACATGTATGTGTAAGCTAATCCAACATATAAAAGTTTGCTTGCATCTACTCTTTCGATGTGATCTATGCATGGAGGTTTTAGGAATAGATAAACTTTGTTTGTAATGTGATATTACAGTCATACTAGAGTTATTTAGTGTGTTGGAAATGTCCATTCACATGTATATGTAAGATAATTCAACATATAAATCTATACTTATGTATGTGATTTTAACCTAGAGTATTAATTCACATTCCTACATGCACATACTATTATTGCCTAGAAAATCATATGGGTTTTCATTATATGTTTAGAAATGATCTTGTTAACATATCAAAGAATGATGTATCCAAATATGAAGTAAAAGAGAAGTGTTTGTCAATGTAAAAGCTTTATTAATCATGAAATTATTAGCAAGTGGTTGGAAATAACAAACCTAGATTGAAATTATTTACCAACGGATACCAAGACTTGTCTTACCTCACCCTATGTCATTTATAATCCCAGTTGCTCATGAGGTTTTTTGACCACTTGATCTTTTGAATACATGTAATGTTTTAAGGTTGAATTGTGTTGTATTGGTTACTTGAATCAATGAATTGCATCAGCCCCTATCAGGTATATTGGCATTACGAGTTGTTGATGAACACCCCACCATTAAGTCGTTGGATGAGTTGTGGGAGTGAACTCATGTCCCAAATGAATATCACTCAGTGATTCATATTAAAAAAGCTATTTGTGAGGAAATTTATCATAAAATATCTATGCCTTGTGAAGTATTGTAGTTGATGCATTGAAGTTTCTAATATATTTTTCTAATTACAAAAACAATTATATATATATATATATATATATATATATATATATTGTTATTATAGTTTAGACTGATATAGAAACTGAGTGAAAGTTGATAGTAGTATATCTGCAATCTAAAATATATTATGCATTACATAGTATATCTGCAATCTAATTATGCATTTTCTAGCAACATCTTAATTCATATTGTTAATGATATAGCCTTAATTGTTTGACCAACGATATTTGATTATTGTGCATAATCATTAGTATATTATTTGCATTAAAATTTAATTTATATAGATGTTTTAAAGCTAGGCTTGCATTCTAAGTAAGCATCTAAGGGAATCAATTACTAACATAAGGCACATGCTAAAATTTACCCACACATAATCAGAAGATTAGTACTATTGAGGGGGAAACTCCACTAACTTGTTGACTAATAAATCTAAATTCATAATTAGCAAGTTTAGGACTTTAAGTAGATCCTATGTTTCCATTCCCATTGTTCTCTTTGAGATCCATACAAAGGTGTTTTTAAAAGTTGTACCAAAATTTCTTTCCAAGCATCAACATAAATGTTGACCATATTGGGTACTAACTAAGGTTACAATCTCTTTAACCTTTTATATCTATCATGAAGAATCTCGTCTCTATGATCCTAATTCTTAATGATGTGCTAGCCATGAGATTTACCTCAAATGACTCTTTAACTGTGGACAATCATGATAGATTTTTGGTGGCCAACTATAATACCATGTAGTACGCCAAATTTTTTGAATTATTGTCCAAAAGTATGGTGTTTGGTCAAAGTTCTTCCCCAATTTAAAGGTGGTCCTCATGAAGACTCAAATGGAGCTTCATGGACTACTATTTTTCGAAGAAAATATCTTATCCTTCACTTATGGTATTCATTTTTCCTCACACACTTCGTGGGAAAGCTACTCCTCAAGCATTACGTTCCTAGTTGGAAGCACTTTTTTTTCTCTTCAAGAAAAAATTTGATTCAGGGTCTGAATTCAACCATTCATTATTTATCCCATGGTGTGATTTTTTTGATAAACACCATAACCGTCATACTTGTGATAGTTTCTCAAAGGCAAAAAGACTTGCTATGCTAAGTAAATCTGAGAAACAATGGGAAAATGTCAATAAGAATTCTTCTTTAATGCGTGATCATTTCCCAAATACCAAAGTCCTTCAAATGATCAGAAATCCAATTGATGATCTTAAATCCTGCTCATATCATAAGCGAAAGCTTACACATGATTCTTGAGTCGATGGTTCTATCGTTTATAATCCATCTTTGCATCAGGATCTATGTAATATTTTCCCCTTTGATTAAACCATTTTCCAAGTTGGTATTTTCCAAATCAATGATACTCTTATCCCACATAATACCACTATCGATACTCATACCAATATCATTACCCACATCGTCAATAGTCTTCCTCTCCAAAGTCTACAAAATGTTGTTTTACTTGAGGATGATATTTTTGAAGGGAAAATCCAAACATCCAACAACAAGAATACCTTACAAAATTTTGTTCTCGATAATACTTTGGAGCTTGATGTCTTTGACTATGGAGAAGTGGATTTAGAACTTGATGTAGAAACTACTAGCCTTCAATTTGACAATGGCAGRTGATTTGTTCAAGCATCATCAATGTTGAGACCTAGTTTTGTTTGAAAGTGGGAAACTTAATCATGATTCTCTTGGCAAAGGAGATGACCATAAGGTATTCCATCTCCATCACTATTCCAAGTATGATCAACACTCTGAGATAATTACCCRTGGTAACCCAACAACAGTGTTATACTCTTTTACAAATGGTCATCAAGATTGTTTTTATGATGGTACCTTAGGAACCGACCCATGGGATGAATCTTTCTTCCTTCTAGGAAGTGACCAAATGCTTAAAGTTATGAATGATAAATCCAATCAGCACTATTTTTTTCCAAATATTATTTCTCAAAGGTTAAGCTCAATATGTTTGAAGACAAGAAGAATTTCAAGCTAATTGTTTTCAATCTTAAAATTGTCTTGATGGAAGCTCCATTTTTTTTATGAGTGTCATAACCAGGGAGCTTGTTCCCTTTGACTCAAATCCTCCTCCAATTTATGATGAGTGTATTGAGTCTTTTATTGAAGAAATTAGTTGCTTTGACTGTTTTGTTAAAGCTGAGATAGATACTCAGGCTACCTAGTTTCCATCCTATGCCCAAGAGGACAATAAAATATTGTTTGAAGTTAGCAGCAATTATCATGTTTCTTGCAAAATGTCTATTGTTCATCCTCGGAAATTGAGAGTAAACCTAATTTCCAAGTCCATCCTTCATGATAGAATTTGGGATTCTCGGCTCAATCCTTTTGAAATTTCCATGATAACCAAGATTTTCCTCTTAAGATGTTTCATTGGCATCTTCTCAACCCTAAACAATGGCTTAGGTTTAACTATTCGTATAGACTTCTCATTTCCTTCCCTTCATGTTAAAATGTATTTCATAGGTAGGATCAAAATTTGATTTGCATGTATAGAGAAAGATGCCTTCCAACATTGTAAATGGTACCTTCCATGAAAAGTAAGCATATTCTTTGCCTTGTAAATAATTTAAACAAAACAAAAAAAATTGATTTTTTTAATTTTGATTTTCTACATTATTTCTTATTTTGTCTTTCTTCCAACATCTTTTTCATTTCTTGTTGTGTTGTAAATTCAATCTTAGTTGCTATCTTTCATAATTATGCATATGCATTCATTATTTTCCACCCTTTTGTTTTCTTTGTGTTAGTTTAAATATTGTGTCGCATTCATTACATCAAATTCCCTAGAAGAGTAATGTACAAAGAATAAAACCTCAAACAACATTGCCTTGATTTACTTACAAAAGTCTATTGTTTATCTTTAACATGGATTCTTAGTCTGTGACATGGCGTGTTTACATCATGAAGCAAATAAAAAATAAGTGAGGGGTTTATAATGTTCATCTTGGGAAGGTAAAATGTTTGATGACACTATTTAGGTTTCCCAGTCCTTCCTAATCCCTTTTCTTTTCCCATTGCATAACATTAACTTAGCTCTGCACATTTCTTGAATTTTTAAGGGATGAGTAAGAAGTTTGGTAGCTATTTCACTACTGTGAATGAATTTGTCTAAACTTTGACTCTAATTTCGATCTGAAAGGGATTTGACCTTATGAATGGGTGTAAGACTCGGTACATGTAATTTTAATTTGGAAATTTATGAAGGTTATGAAAACATTGTAAAACAATGCAAATGTAAAGTGAATAAAACAAAAGAGAAACAAAACCCAATAAATAAATGAAATAGGAGAGAAGAGTGAGGAATGGGAAACAAAAGGTCAACTTGTTGTCCTTCCCATTTCCTCAATTCTCCCTATTTCCTCTTGTACTTTCATTCCCAAAGTGTCTTTTTGGCCAAGGAGAGAAGGATTAATGGCTTTGTAACCAAAGATAGTTGAATGAAATATTGAGCCTCATTCAAAACTAGTTTTCCTATTTGGATTTCCAGGGTGAAATTTGTGTTCAATGTTAGTTTTATTGTGATCACTATGTGATGGAATTGTTCTTTCAACTCTAGTTAAAGAATTKTCCTAGTAAATTTTGAAGCTATGGTAGTGTTAATTTCTATGAGAACCCATTTTGGCCATCATACTACTAATCCCAACAGACAACCAACTTGGATYGTCCATTCCACTTTAAGCATTGAGATCTATGGCTCTTAGGTTTTCGTTTTTGCAATTAAATAAGAATTTTCTAATTTTGTTTTTTTATAGTTGTTGGGMGATTTTATCTTCCCTCTGAGCTGACTTCTCACTTCTGAGCTTAACGAGGTCAAATMYCTTTCTACCTCACTTCTGAGGTTACCTAGATCGAAATTCACTCTCACTAGGTCGATTCCTCACTGGTTTGGATAATTTATCTATTACCTCGGTATTTATGGCTCATAGGTCATATGCGACCATATGACGGTCATACATGGTTGTTGGGAGTTGTACAGRAATGAGTTGGACACTAACGGACATAGGCTCTCTTCAATCAATCCAAGGAAATCAAGTGCTAACCCAACCTCAATATTTTAGAATTTTTTGAATAGTAAGGGGAGATACCACTGAAAACAAGTATTAATTCTAGTATTCACATTTTGGTTGCATTTAAGGACTCAAATCTTGTATTCCATCAGATAAATGGAGCATATGGTCCAACGAAGGAAAATTGTATATTCCATCCTTATTAGGGAGAGGCAATGAAGTTAAAGAAGGGGTTTGAGATATTATCTTGATACAAATTGGAAGAGATTTAAATTGATAATATAATGAATAAATCCTTCACATTTAACGTTCTATATCTAAACATGAATAGGTTTTATATTGATATACCTCCATTTTTGTGTTGAAAAGTTGATGGTCAAAATTTAAAAAG
>JASDQU011443879.1:0-23253 GCA_032191745.1 Picea mariana
ATGAAACTTATAATCCTTGTCGTCCAGTTTTCTGTGAACCTGGTCTGGGATCCTCTTTACAATGCTCCAAGTGCACCTTCAGTAAGACTCTTCTCACAATATACTAATCACCTCATGGAAAGGGAATGGATTGAATGGAGGAAAAGGGGCTGAAGAGGGAATGCTGAGGCAATAACTCACAAAAAATAGGAAATGCTTGGGAAAGGAAGGGAAGTGAAATTAGGCAGAGTTTCACTGTTCTTATGCTTGGTTGTGAAATGAGACCCCAACACCTCATTTTATATGACAAAAGGATGGTTATTCGGTTGGGGGACGGACGATAGTAGGTGAATTGGTTGGGAAACCTCCAATAGCCCGTGAATTCCACCAAATTCCTTACAACTTTTTAATTTTTGCAAATTTTGGAGGTATACGAGGGATTTGTATTATGCAACAAGCATATGTATGTGGGATGTAGTGGTGCAGGGCACGTACATGCTCTAAAAATTGGTTTTTTAAGTAGAGATCCTCAGCAGTGATTTGGAAAATTATGCAAGTAAGAGGGCCAATGCCATGTATGCATGAGTAGGGAATTTTAGGGCTATAATAGATGCCCCCTAATGTATGAGGACAAAAGATAAACTGATGGATGAAATACATTACAACATCTTCACCAATGCACAAAATCGAGTGAGACTAGGACCAAAGTTTAAGAAGTGCCATCTGCAAAACAACAATTGTCTCTTTGAGGCGGGCATACCCATGCTTGGGATGAAATGAATCATGGATTCCAATCAAATACACTGCAGATCCATGTCATATAACTATATAAAGTGTATTCGTGAGCAATACACAACGAATCTACATCTCAAAATCAGTCGAAGATATACAAGCATAGTGTGCATCTTCAAGAAGCTAGTGGCGCCTGCGACCGGAGATGAGGTATTCATAGCTCGAACAACAAATTCAAGATATTCAAAACTCATGTAGGAGTATAATGGGAGTGTATAACTCACTACCCTAAGGTCTTCAACAATCCGTCGAGAAAATACTGGAGGATCTCGATGATCAGACAGAGAACTTCGTCGATTTTGAATCTGGACTTGAGTGGACTTTCAGGATGACCGACTCATGAAAGTCAATAGACAAACTGTAGAAATTCCGACTCAAGTTGAGTAAAACTTCCCTTGGACAAAAGTACAAAAGATGATCAGACTCAGGCAGCATGACATTGACATAAGTTTGTGACGGAGGAGGCAACACAAACTCTCCATATGTTTGGAAGAGTAACCAAACGGAGGAGGACAAAGCTCTATGTAGTGAGAAAAAAATCCTAAGGTCATACTAGATCCCAATGCTTGATGAACAAACATAAGGATGTACTTTGTCCAAGGGCGACTATCTTTGCTGTCAAAAAAAGAATGTATATTTCTCGTCCCCTCTTTTTGGAATATTTGATTTTTTTTGTCTTTTTCAATTTTTTAAAGAGCTTGAAAAAGAATAAAAGAATGCTAGGTTACAAAGGAGGAACGAGTGTCGTGACATGCAAATTGGTTCCAAGCACATGGAACACACTAATGCTCAGGGCAAGGAGACATGTGCAAGATAAGGAAACTCGGAGAAAATTCCTCCATGGGTCAAGATGTCAGGTCGCAAAGGAAAGAATTGTTGCAAGGATTGCATATAAGGAATGCTTCAAAGGTTCAGTTGAGAGAAATATGGAGATGACATTAGACCAAAGACACAAAGATGAGACCCGCAATGTGATTAAGCATGACACAGTAAGACCCTTTCTATGCAATTTTTTAGGATCCCAGAGAAGGTAAGCTCAGTAGTTTTTTCACATTTAGAGAGTCTAAAAAAACTCAAAAGAAGACTCCAGGGAGTACCTTTTTCAGATTTAGTCTATTCAGTTCGAAAATTGGTTAAACTTGCACCAAAAATACATTTTTTCAAAACCATTTTAACGAGTGTGACAAAGACAAGATCACTCATAAATATTTTCAATTTTAAGGAGTCTGAAAGGTGCTTAACTATGCACTCACAACCTTTTTATGTGTTTAGTCTCCTTAGCCCAAAAAAGTATAAAAGTAACTGAGGAGAAATCTCCCGGCGAGACAAATCTCCCGAGGTGTACCTTTTTCCACTATAATATATTGGATGGAAAAATGGCTAAACTCATGGAAGTAGATGTTCTTCTAGACGAATTTAAGGAGTGTGAACAAACAAGGCCACTCAATGATCTTTTCAATTTTAGGGAGTCTAAAAAGAGATTAACTATGGACTCTGGGGGGGTTCCTTTTTTGTAAGTAATATCAAGGGCTCGAAAAAGGTGATAAACCAAGACCATGGAGAATGTTCCTTTTTCAAAGATTTAGTCCCTCAGGACCAAAAAAGGGTTAAACTTATGCCTGAGAATACTCTTCTAGTGAACTAAAGTTCGTAGAGCATACCTTTATTTGTAAAATTAGCCATCCGGACCGAAAAAGGGGTAAACTACTGCCGGACAGATGTGCCTTCAAATTTGAGTTTGGCGAGCGTGAAGGGAAACAAGATCACTCAACAATATTTTCATTTTTAGAGAGTCTAAAAAGGGCTTAAAGAAGACTCTAGGGGGGATACTTTTCTCAAGTAATCCAGATGAAATCGAAAAGAATTAATACAATCTCTTTGGATGTAGCTTTCGAATTTCAAAGCGATCTTGAAAGAAAACAAATCATGCTCATTAGGGAGTCCCGAGGGCAGGGCCTAGGATGATGATGAACAAAAGAATGAGGCTTAATTATGTAATCATGAATGGACTAACGAGGACTCCCAAGCCTATATTCATAACTGACAGCAAGGACACCAAAAATACAACAAAGGGTCTACTTATGGAATCCATGTAAAGGTACGCTCTACCACCTAATTACAACACTTATAAAACATCAATGAAGGTTTTGTGTCATACTTCGGTGGGGTCGATCCTATGGAAAAGTGAAAAAGACAACGAGAAGAAGAAAGTGGGAATAAAATCCTAACTTATATGCAAAAAGTTGGAAAAATGACTATTACCAAAGAATATCAAAAAAAATGTGACCAATCCCCAAAAAATCACCAAAATGAAAGGAGGAAAGTACCATAACGACCAATGGAAAACTCAAAAGTGAAATTGAGTGACCACCAAGCCAGGAAAAAAGAAAAAGGGGTCCAAAAGGCAGCAAAAAGGGCCAAAAAAGTCTATAAATAGAAGTGAACAACTCATTTTTACCATTGCAATTTGAAAATCAACCAGAAGGTCAAAAGACCCCTTTGCTAAAAGAGTGGATTCTGGGAGCTTCAATGGATGAAACGACCTTCTGTTTGTACCAAGTAAGTATAAAACACCCACACTTGCATTCCAATTCTTACTTTATGTCTTATATTTTTGTTTCGAGAGGGTGCGTTCTTGTAAAAAGAGCGGCCCTACATGTACGTGGGTTGTTCAAGGCCAACCCGTGTATGTACTCGGGCAGAATAATAAAAAACCCACGTACATATGCGACTGTGTAAAAATCATCTTGACGCAACACCCCTACCTCGACAGGATCTGCGCCACCTCCCGGTCTTAGGATCGTTCCAAATTTCCACCTGAGTCAGATTGACTCTTCGATTTCCCCACAGGAAATCCCACTAGAACACATGCACAAGTGTGTGTATCCACAGGTCATTATGAGTTATGCCTGTGCGAACAAACACAAGGTTCTTAACTCTCACCCATGTGACCAACAATTATGACCACGACCTTTTCTGAAAAGGTATTTAGGACTTCGTGGCCTTGCGAATCCTGATGTAATTTCCCTTGACTCTTCAATCTCTGAAACTCGAAAGGCTAATGGATCTTGAATCCTCCCTTGAATTTTATCTGATGTGACCTCTGACTAAAACCCTGGGGCCCAATCTTTTCGGCACCCGGGACTTTGCATATCGACGAGCTGCTATGCAATGACTCCTTTTGCAAATGACTGAAACCATGATAACCCCTTGCCACAGATCAATGACTCTAAATGGACGGGCAATATGAAAACTTTGATTTGATTGAGACTTCATGAATTGGGAATTCACAACTCTCGACTCCAAGTCACAACCTTCTCTAATGCCTGAACCCCAAAATGACAAAGTTCAAGGATGAAATCAACACCCCCTGTTGATCCCAATCCAACGACCACTATTCGACCTGAGCTTTTGAACGCTGAAAGATGCTCAGCCTTAATCTTCTCACTGGTCTATGAGATTCAATGGTCCATAGAAATTTGGCACTTCTCCACGAAGTGATTCCACCATCCGTTCAACTTCTCAAGGACTTCTGGCCAGATGACTTGGTGTCCTTCCCCCTGAACTTGACTTCTGCGAGACGATTTCAATATCCATCTTCCTTTGAACACTTCAAAGGTTCTATCCCTTCTGAGCTTTCACTTGCAAACTTAAGGCTCCCAAAAGGGTTCCTGCACACACTCCTTGCGGAAATTGCAAATAACCTCTAGTTATTTGAATCTTCGACTCTTTTCACTCCTTGCAGCAACAGTCCTTCAATCTTCCATCTTGGTTTGGTAAAATCTAAGATCTCACCCAGCCTACGCACACCTTGCACAGCTCTGTACGTCACCTGCACTTTTATTGGTATGAAAACAATGGTATCTCTCCTGAGCTTTCTGAGATAAAACTCAAAACTTCATCAACGCACACCTTGCGGACATTCACTGCACTCTTTGCAGGAATTATCAGGAAGAGAAACAATTGAAACTCGTTCTTCCTCTCTCTCAGACTTCATACACTTAACATGAAATCATACACATAACACAACATTTAAATAAATGCATAATCAGAGAAACAAACTAAATGTGGACATACCATTCAACAGATGTAAATAGTAAGCATACTAACACCATGAAAATTGAGTCAAAGCTTCATATATTAACTCAAGTATTCCTGTACATGGGTTGTTCTCTATGTTTTTCTTCTCTACATCTCTCTACTACAGAATTGATAATAATAAAATGATACAAGCGAGGGTGTCTTTCATAGGTTTTCCCTTCTGCAACTCTAAACTATCTAATTATAATTAAAATCTACCTACTTTACATTCATTACACATAAATGCCTCGATATCCGACAGATGAGAGAAACGCTAAAGATCTGTTTACAATCTCCAAAATATAAATGTGAATACGTTCCCCTAGATATTACATTAATGCTTCTTCATTCAAATTTTAAAACGCTTTCAAAATGTGCGCTAGTGCTTTTCCAACTGTCTTCCACCTTTTTGCTTGCTTGTTGGCTTCTTACGATGTTCCTGCATCATACTCCCTTGGTGGAAAAGTCATGAACTCATGTTCGTGATCTCCTGCACTGTCTGTCCATGTCTTTGGATTTCTGCATCGCTTTCCCAACTGGCATCTTCAATTGGGTTTCCTTTCCATTTCACTAGATATTCAAAATATGTCTTCCTTCGGGTCTTCTTGCTGACTCTCTGATCAATTATCTTTTCCATCTCCAGCTTTTCAGCTACAGGCATCTGCTTAACCCATTGAATTTCTTTCTGATCCTCTGATCTCTCTGTTCCTGATTCATTATCTCTATAAGGGTACAGATATGCTATGTTGAATATGGGTGATATTCCTACCCAATCTGGTAATTCAATCTCATAAGTGTTTGCTTCAAACTTTCTTATGATTTTACATGGTCCAATTTTCTTCGTTTTCAACTTATTCTATGTTCCCCTTATGAACCTTTCTTTTCTGAGATGCACCAAAATCAAATCCCCAACTTCAAACTGAAGTTCTCTTCTATGTTGATCTACTCTGTGTTTGTATTCCTAGTTGGAATTATCCAATCGCTTTCTAACTTTACTATGCAGCTCTTGCATCTCTGCTGCAAAATCCTCTGCTCCAACACTTCTGAATTCACTCTGCTCCAAGTCTATCAACTCAGATACTCCCCTTGGTTTCATTCCATACATTATCTAAAATGGGCTCTGTCTTGTGCTCTTGGTAAGTGAATCGTTATATGAAAATTCTACTTGTGGCAGAATCTGATTCCACTGACTATGATGTTCAGCTACTAAACTCCTCAAAAAATCTCCCAAGCTTCGGTTGACTACCTCATTCTGTCCATCTATCTGAGGGTGATATGATGAGCTAAAAGATAAATTTGTCCCTAGCTTCTTCCATAGGGTCCTCCAGAAATCACCAACAAATTTGGTATCCCTATCCAATACAATATTCTTGGGTAAGCCGTGAAGTCGAACAACTTCTTTGAAAAATAGATTGGCAACATGTGTTGCGTCATTGGTTTTCTTACATGGTATGAAATGTGCCATCTTAGAAAATCTATCAACTACCATAAATATTGAGTCACATCCTCTTTGCGTTCTCGACAATCCTAACACAAAATCCATGCTTATCGCATCCCACGGCCTCTCTGGTATTGGCAATGGTTGATACAAACCTGTATTCTACCTTTTCCCCTTTGTGTGCTGACAAATCTTGCATCTGTTCATGAATTTATTGACATCCATCCTCATCCTTGGCCAATAATATTATCCATTCAGTTGTGTGAGTGTCTTATCATGGCCGAAATGTCCAACTAATCCTCCACTATGATTTTCCTATATAAGGTTCTCCCGCATAGAACTTTTTTGGATACACAACTGATTTCCTCTAAATAACAGACCATCCTGAATCATATATTCAATCCATTGGCTCCTATCTCTGAGAACTGGATTCTCACATGCTTCATAGGCTTCTTTGAAATTTGCATAATTTCTGTACATCTCCTTGATATTGTCAAAACCTAAGTTTTTCACTCTAAACTCCTGCAGAATCAAACATTTCCTGCTCAAAGCATCAACAAATTTGTTAGCAGTTCCAGAAATATGCTTTATGACAAAAGTAAATTTCTGCATGTATTCAACCCATTTTGCATGCTTCTAGTTTAATTTCTCCTGTCGAGTTATGAATTGTAAATCATGGTTATCGCTATACAAGACAAACTCCTTTGGAACCAAGTAATCCCTCCACTTCTTCAGTGCTTGTATGACTACATAAAATTCCTTGTCTGTGGAATATTTTATTTTTGCCTCATTCAGCTTCTCACTGAAGTATGCAATTGGCTTGTTGTCTTGACTCAAGACTACTCCAATTGCAAGTACACTTGTGTCACACCTCACTTGAAATGTCTTGCTGAAATCTGGCAGAACCAGAACTAGTTGTCTAATTATCTTCTCCTTCAGCAACTTGAAACTTTTCTCTTCTTCCTCCATCCAATAAAAATATTTGTGTTTTTTCTTGACCGTGTCCATCATTGGTGCACATATCCCACTAAAATCCCTGATGAAATTCCTGTAAAAACTAGCCAATCCATGGAAGCTTCTGACTTCAAAGATACTCCTTGGCGATGACCAATCCCTGATTGCTTTTACCTTCTCAGGATCCATCTTCAATTTGTTCGAAGAGATTACAAAACCCAAATAAATGAGCTATGTCTTCATGAAAGACAACTTCTTCAAATTTATAAACAATTTCTCTTGCTGTAACCTCCTCATCACTGTAGCTAAATGCTTCATATGTTCTTCCTCAGTCTTACTGAAGATCAATATATCATCAAGATACATGATTACAAAATTTTCGATGAAATCTTTCAAGACTTCGTTCATCAGCCTCATAAAATTACTTGGCGTGCTCGTGAAGCCAAATGGCATGACAAGACATTCATACTGTCCTTCATTTGTTTTGAATGTTGTCTTCCATTCATCACCTTCCCTCATTCTAATCTGATGGTATCCACTTTTCAAATCAATCTTTGAAAAAAACTTTGCTCCACTCAAGCAATCCATCAAGTCATCCATCCTGGGTAAAGGAAATCTATACCTAATGGTGATTTTGTTTATAGCTCTCGAATCCATACACATTCTCCAACCACCATCCCTCTTTGGGCTTAACACTGTTGGAACAACACATGGACTCAAGCTTCCTCTGACCAATCCTTTGTCCATCAAATCCTGGATTTGTTTCTTGACTTCTTCATTCTCCCGTGGCGTCAATCTATACACTGATTTGTTTGGTAAACTTGCTCCAGGTATAAGATAAATGTGATGACTTATGATTCTGATAGGTGGAAATGAACAAGGTAATTTGTCCACTACTATATCAGAAAATTCCTCCAGCAATTCCTCAATCTCCTCAAGTAGATCATCTATCTTGGTACTGGTCAAGATGACTCTAGGTTTTCTCACCATAGAAAACTGCATTTCTTCTTCTTTTTTAACTTCCTCAAGAATCTCCTTCCCACTGATGAGAAGTATAGTATTGCTCGCCTCTACTTTCACCTCCTTGTCTTTAATTGGAAGCAACATATGCATTATAACATTCTTCTCCAAGGTGTAGGTGTTCTTTCTCCCATCAGGAACAACATTTTTGTCATATTTCCATGGTCTCCCCAACAAAAGATGACATACATCCATGGGAATAACATCACATAAAATTTCATCCTTATATCCCCCTATCTTAAATTCAACTAAACATTGCTTAGTGACAGTTACCTGATGTCCCTTTTGTAACCACGAGACTTTGTATGGGCTCAGATGTGCAACAGTCTCCAATTCCAGCTTCTCCCCTATTTTTGTGGATACTAGATTATCTGTACTTCCATTGTCCACTATCACCTTACATACCCTGTCCTTGGTCTTGCAAGTAGTTCTGAACAAACTGTTTCTCTGGATTGGATTCTCTATCTCCTTCTCTGGCTTCAAGAGAATTTTCCTCATCACGAGTGATCTTTCTCCTTTTTCATCTTCTGCCTCAACATTTCACCTTTGTGCTTCTGAAATGTGAGATTCACCTCCATCTCTCTGCTTATCAGGAAATTTGAAAGACTTGTGTCTGATTTTTCCACAACCAAAACATTTTATCTCACCTCCTCTACCTCTTCCTTTTCCTCTTGCTCACGAAAAAGTGTTTATGTCAGCATACTGTCTCCCCTGTGAACTTCCTCCTCTTTCAGGGTGAGTATGAGGTTTCTTCTCTTCTTCCTTGGGCTTCTGATTTCTGTCCTAGGAAACTACCTTTCCTCTACTATGACTTCTACCTCAACCTCTTTGACCTTACTTTCGAGCCAAATTCTCTTCAGCCTTCAGAGCCATTTGATAAGCATCTTCCACATTCCTAATTATCATCATGCTCATCTCGTCTTGAATGTCATATCTCAGACCATTCATGTATCTGGAGACCTTCTCATCACCACTTTCTCGGTGACCTACTCTGATGTTTATCCTGTAGAACTCTTCAGTGTATTCTTTCACCATCATTCCTTTCTATCTCAAGTTTTGCATCCTCCGAAATAGATTGATCTGGTAGTCTCTGGGTATAAACTTGGCTTTGATTTTTTCAACCATCCTATCCCAACTTTTGATTCTTTGCCTTCCCTTGCAATGCCTGTCAGCCTGCAGTTCATCCCACCACAGTGTTGCATGACCCTTCAGTCTAGTGAATGAGTGCTTAACTTTCTTATCCTCTTCGACATCCTCATAGTCAAAGTATTTTTCCACAGCTCTAATCCAATCTAGTATCTCTTCAACATCTAAACCACCTTCATACATTAGAATGTCCATTTTTTCTCTAGCTCTGATTCTTGCAACAACTCTGAATAGACGTTCTTCTACAGCATCTTCGGCTGCGACTTCTTCTTCATCTCCAACCTCATTTTCTCTTTCATCCTCACTAACATCTCCAACATCAACTATCCATCTCTGTGTTGTTTCCATAGCATCTAATCGAGCATGGAGTTCTCGCATTTCCCTTTCCACAGCTGGATCAGGCATAACTCTCTCTTGGTATCTTCTGGGCGACATGATTCAAATCTGTTCCTTACAAAACTCAAATCACAACTTGACTTCTGTCTCTCTCTTCTCCTACAAAAACAAAATATTGTAGGCTCTTATACCACTCTGACGTAGCACCCGTACCTTGGCAATATTTGCGCGACCTCCTGGTCTTAGGATCGTTCCAAATTTCCATCTGAGTTGGATTAACTCTTTGATTTCCCCACATGAAATCCCACTAGAACACACACACAAGTGTGTGTATCCACATGTCCTTATGAGTTATGCCTGTGTGAACAAACACAAGGCACTTAACTCTCACCCACGTGACCAACAGTTATGACCATGACCTTTTCCGAAAATATATTTTGAACTTCACAACCTCGCAAATCTTGATGTAAGTTCATTTGACTCTTCAATCTTCGAAACCTAAAAGGTTAACGGATATTGACTCCTCCCTTGACTTTTATTCGATGTGAACTCTGACTAAAACCCTGGGGCCCAGTCTTTTCGACAACCGGGACTTCGCGTATCAACGAGTTGCTATGCAACAACTCCTTTCAATGATGACTAAAACCATGATAACCCCTTGCCACAGATCAATGACTCTAAATGGACGCGCGATCTGATGGATTTGATTAGACTAGGACTTCGCGAATCGGGAATTCACGACTCTCGACTCCGAGTCACAACCTTCTCTAATGCCCAAACCCTGAAACGACGAAGTTCAAGGACGAAATCAATGCCCCCTATAGATCCCAATCCAATGGACACTATTCCTCCTGAGCTTCTGAATGCTGAAAGATGCTCAACCTTAATCTTCTCGCTGGTCTGCGAGATCCAATGGTCCATGGAAATTCAGAACTTCTCCACAAAGCGATTCCACTGTCCGTTCAACTTCTCAAGGAATTATGGCCAGATGACTTAGTGTCCTTCCCCCTAAACTTGACTTCTACGAGACGATTTCGATATCCATCTTCCTTTGAACACTTCAAAGGTTCTATCCCTTCTGAGATTTTGCTTGCAAACTCAAGGCTCCCAAAAGGGTTCCTGCACGCACTCCTTGCGGCAATTGCAAATAACCTCTAGTTATTTGAATCTGCAACTCTGTGCATTCCTTGCAGCACCAGTCCTTCAATATTCCATCTTGGTTTGGTAAAATCTAAGATCTCACCCAGCCTGTGCACACCTTGCACAACTCTGTATCTCACCTGCACTTCTGCTGGTATGAAAACAATAGTATCTCTCTTGAGCTTTCTAAGATAAAAATCAGAACTTCATCAACGCACACCTTGCGGACGTTCACTGCACTCCTTGGAGGAATTCTCAGAAAGAGAAACAATTGAAACTCATTCTTCCTCTCTCTCAGACTTCATACACTTAACATGAAATCATACACATAACACAACATTGAAATAAATGTATAATAAGATAAACAAGCTAAATGTTACCATTCAACAGATGTAAAAAATAAGCATACAAACACCATGAAAATTGAGTCAAAGCTTCATATATTAACTCAAGTATTCATGTACATGGGTTTTTCTCTATGTTCTTCTTCTCTACAACTCTCTTCTACAGAATTGATAATAATACAATTATACAAGCGAGGGTGTATTTCACAGGTTTTCCCCCCTACAACTCTAAACTATCTAATCAGAATTAAAATCTACCTACTTTACATTCATTACACATAAATGCCTCCATATCTGACAGATGAGAGCAACGCTCAAGATCTGTTTACAATCTCCAAAATATAAATGCAAATACGCTCCCCTAGCTATTACATTAATGCTTCTTCATTCAAATTTTAAAATCCTTTCAAAATGTGCGAGGGTGCTTTTCCAGCTATCTTCCACCTTTTCGCTTACTCACTAGCTGCTTACGATGCTCCTGCATCACATCCCACGTACACCCTCTTGTACTTTGAAAAAATAAAAAGCAAGAACTAACTCCTCTCTACTTTTTCCATGTAACAGGATGTATGTTCACTGGAGAGAGAGAGAGAGCATGAGGAGATCGACGTATTGGTCAAGGAGGACCCTATGGCTATTGTTGCACTGAAACAGTGCGGGTTATGGAAGTTCTTCCAGTGTCCATTTATGAGGGCACAACCGAGGTTGCTCAATTCTCTTATGGAGTATTGGCATCCTAATGCTGAGGCGTTTATGCTAGAGGGTCAATCATTGATCCCCCACCATAGAGGATATCTACTTTCTGAATAGCCTCTCAAGAAGAGGGGAACCAATCAACTTGAGGACTTTTCCTCCAGGGCATTTCAACGTCAAGGACTGCATCAGGATGTACTGTGAGGCCGGGATTGAGAAGGTAGGTTCTAAGGTGCCAATCCACAAGACCACCAACCTCTCTTTACGTGTGATATTAATTTTGATCAAGAGGATTACTGGATCCAAAACACTTCATCAGGCCCCCCGAGCACATATGCATTGTGCCATTCAGTGCTTGGAGGCCACCATTTTTTACTGGAGTACTACCATTCTTGTATGCATGAAGTGACAACTTACAGAGTGTCGTAGGCATACCAACAAGAACTTCGGGTTTGGTACTATATTGTGCTCCTTATTCTTTGATAGGGTGCCCAGTATCAGTCCCAAGGAGACGGTACGAGGGCATGTAGCCTCCTTCCCAGTAGGGAAAAGGTGGGCAGCTTTTCTTCCTAGACAGGGTGGAGGGAGAACTATAGAGGCCTTCGACGACAAGTTTTTGGACTGGTGGGCACGTCAGATCCTGGTGATCGAGGATTACACATATGCAGGGATCAACTTCACCAGATACCCAGACATTCCTATGCCTCCCAATGAGGAGCATGGTGATATAGGTAAAAAACATATTTTTTAATTTTCATGAATATCCTTTTTATGTGTGTATAGAGTAATGACTTGTGAATCTGTTATGTACAGATGTGGTGCCTGCTCGACCAATAGGATTCGCCAGAACTTGATGTCATTCTCGACCTGAGGTAGGACTAACAGTGGCAGGAGGACCAACAGCTGTAGGAGGATCCCCAATTGGAGAGGCTGATAGAGTCTTGCGACGAGTGGAGCGCAACGTCACTGTGCTCACTCGTGCCATTCCTATGGCCGAGATTGAGGATCTTCCCCATGCTATGCAGCCACATGTAGTAGGGGTGCCTCAGACTTGGGTCCAATGGTTCTAGCGTCTTGCGAACACCATTGTACATTATAGCAGGGCCAATAGGCGTCGTCCTTAGATAGTACTGGATCATTGATGTACCGAGGGAACATTTTGTACTATATGTATTTTTTGAGGACATAATCCCAGTGATGTAGACTGATGAATTTTGAGGCTTTCATGTCCACCTATGTACTCATAACATTATTTTTTGGACACACACACACTCACACACACACACACACACACACACACACACACACACACATATATACATCTCTCTTGTCTTATGGATGCCATTTTTACAAATGTATTTACATGTGTATGTGTGTGCTTTTCTTTTTATATGTGGGCAACATGCCAATCTAAAACTTTATTAGCTAGGGTATATGTAAGATGATTAAATCTCCTAGGAACATGGATATAGGTAATGTAATTGAGAGATCATTCTAAGAGATGTACCCTAAGGAATCATCAGTGAAGAGTGGGATAATAAACACGGTAAATCATATTTAACTAGGACACAACTAGTTGAGCATCTAGGTAGACCCGGAGGTGAGAAATACCATGTGACAAAGTGTCACGAAGCAATTCTATCACTGTGTTGTATTCAACAACATTGTTTGTACCGTCAGCTAGACAAATACCTCTGGAAGATAGCAATTGGCCTGGAGGTGTGAAAATCACCCAAGCTATGCAAGCAAGCTTCCGAGTGTGTCATCTAGCACCATCTGCGAACCCAAAATAAACCTTCAATTCACTTGACATCTTCCATAGTGAAAAATAAGACATAAATAACTACACATCCACAAAAAAAAAAGACAAAAAATGTGAAAGAGGCTATACATATATACAAGAAGTCACCCAGGTGACCAACCTAAGAGTAGTACTTCTTAAGGTAAAGCCCATTTCTAGGCTCCGCCAAGGCATTTCCCTCAAAATCAACTAGACGGTAAGCACCCTTCTTTAATACCTCTTTCACAATGAATGGTCCGAACCACATGGGTTTGAACTTTCCTGCCCCTAGAGGATCCTTGTCTTGATCATAGACCAGGACAAGATTGCCTTCAGAGAAAATATGAGGGAAAACAAACTGAGCCTCATTGGCTAAGGATGCATCATGACACTGCTCATCGAGCTGCTCGAGATATAGAAGGCGTTCCTCAAGCAGTGAAGTGTCTGGCAGTAATTCCACTGCCAACTTTAAAGAAGGAATTTGACATTCAATAGGTAAGACTGCTTCCATCTCGTATACGAGTTGAAAAGGTGAAAAACCAGTGGCATTATTCACATATGTTCGATAGGCCCACAACATTGAATATAACATCAAATGCCAATTCGACCTGGCAGAATTGATCGTCTGCTGAAGATTAGTCTTGAGAGACTTATTCACAGCTTCAACTTGACCATTTTCTTGTGGGTAGTAAGGTGACGAATGTTCCTATTTGAACCTGATCTTTGATGCTAATTCAGTCATCATTTTGTTTTGGAAGTGACTTCCATGGTCAGTGACAATCGCCTTCGGGATACCGAACCTTTCTACTATTTAATTAAGGATGAAACGAGACGTTGTTTTTCCATCATTGCTAAACATTGGCATAACTTCGACCCACTTCGTGAAGTATTATACTACTATGATGATGTAATGATGCCCCCTGGTTGAAACCGAGTGACATGTCATAAAATCAATCCCCCACTTGGTGAAAGGACCAACAACAATGACTGGAAACATAGGAGAAGGATGTGCCTGCATCTTCTGACAAAAGATTTGGCACTGGTGGCACTTCTTGACTGCCTCTACACAATCCTTGATTAATGAGGGCCAAAAGTAACCTGCACATAGAATATTTTGGGTTGTTACCAACCCAGACAAATGACCGCCACATGCTCCAGTGTGACAGTCATTCAAAATGATCTCTGCTTCTTTGTGGGTAAGACGTCATCGTAAAATGCAATCTACTCCTCGACGATACAAAGTGTCATCGAGTATGAGATAGCTTTGTGCCTGATGTCGAATTTGTCAGTGCTCATCGTGGGAAGAAGAAGCGGGGAACTTCAAATTCTAGAGATACACAAGTATATCTCCATACTAGGGGTCTGAATATGCAATTAGAAAAAGATCTCCATTAATAGACAATTCTTTGGGAATAATATCACTAGACTCAATCGACAGTTCTGAAATGAGTTTGGGAAAGACCAATGACTTTTTGGATTTCGTAGAGACAAAATCCAAGTCAAACTCCTGTGAGATGACTATCCATCTACGAATCTTTCCAAAAATGACCCGTCATGTTAACACATCTTGGAAAGGGTTGACGACGACAATGATAGTGGTCTTGCGAAGAAAAATGTAGTGACGGAACCATTGGACAGCATGGACAGCTGCCAAACCAAGTTTCTCAACATGAGAGTAGTTGAGTTCCGGTCCAACCAGGCCTCGGCTAAAGTAATATATAAAATTCTCTTCGAGCATATCATCTTCTTGAACCAATGCCATGCTGATGGTCGATTCCACAACAACAAAATACAACAAGAAATCTTTGTGATAATCCAGAGGCCGGAGAAAAGGGGCAGATGTCAGGGCATGTTTCAATGCTTCAAAGGAGCGTTGAGAAGCTTCATCCCAATAGAATGGGACCCCTTTCTTCAAAATATGCATAAACCCTTTAGTGATCTTGGTGTAATTAGTGACAAAACTTCGAAGAAAATTTCCTTTCCTCTGCAATCTCTAAAGCTAGGGTATCATGCACGGGGGAGGCAATTGAACTATCACCTCAAACTTGAGACGATCGACCATGATCCATGTTGTTGATACAATTAAACCTAAAAGATGACCTAACGTCATGCAGAGACTGCACTTGTTAGGATTCAAGTGAATCTGATAGTAGCGACATCGCTCAAATATTAGTTGTAGATGGCTAGGATGATTCAATCTCTTGCAAGAATGTGATGCTAGATCATTAAGGTATGCCTCGACTATGTGTTTGAGGTTGCGAAAAGTGAACAACATGGCCCGCTGAAAGGTGGCTCCAAAATTCTTCAGTACAAAAGGCATCTTACAATACGCGAAGGTACCCCAAGGAAAAATAAAAGTTGTTTTATGTTGGTCCTCGGGTTTGATTTGAATCTGATTGTATCCCGAAAAACTGTCCATGAACAAAAACACTTTGCATCTTACACATTCATTGACAATATGATCGATAAATGAGGTAGGGAAATTGTCTTTTGGACAGGCCTTATTCAAATCACGGAAGTCCATACAAACTCGAATTGTTTCCCGTTTCTTGTTAACCAGAAACAGGTTTGACACCCATTCCATCAATTGTATAGGGTAGATAAAATCGACTTTGAGAAGTTTTTCTACTTCTTCCTTGATTGCTGCCTCTTTTTGAGGACTGACCAGATGAAGCTTCTGTCGAACTAGTTTGGCATCAGGATAAGTTGTGATTTCATGATCAACAATTTGTGGGTCGATGCCTGGAATTTCCTCATAAGACCAGGCAAAAATGCCGCAAAACTCTTTGAATAACACAATGTAAGTTCAAATCTCTTCGGGGGAGCAATCTGCTCTGATGAAAACATTCTCCACGATGCCAGGGGTTTTGGAGATATCAATTGGAACCATTGTAGCAATACTTGCCATGTTACTCTCAGCATAAAATTTGTGCGTAGCCAAAGGATTGATAGAATAAGGACTATCTCCATTCACGGTCAAAACAAATTATCCCGCCTCTATTCTCCTAAGCTTGGGAAGGAAATAAGATCTATGATGTAGATCATCCAAAGGTATGTCAAGACCAATCATTTCCTCGATAATCGTCTCATCAGAGGGAAATACCAAGTCTAAAGGATCTTGAGCGGCAAGATAATATTGAGCCCAAATAGGCTCGAGAACTGGATCTAACTCCTATGAGGGAGCCGGATCGGGGTTGGCTGAAGTTTGCTGGAAAATGTTGTACGCAACCTCAACCATGGATAAGGGCATGGCCATGCCACAATTCTAATATCCCCCAGTAGATCCCCAGTTGTAATTATGAATTGTAATAATGTTTATGAATTGTAATCATTTTTTGTAGGCTGGTGAGCTGAGTATTGATAAGCTGGTGGGCTTATGTGTTTATTAGGTTGGACAGACTAAGTGTTAAAGGCTAGGAACCTATTTTTGTATATGTAATTATGTATAACATTAATAAATATTAAACATCGTTGCATGTAGACTGACCACGAAGAAAGAGTGATGGGGGACTAAGATTCCACAAGGTGGGTAAGGGAAAGGGGGATGAAAGGTTGGAAAGAAGGGATAATCTTAGGGGGTTAAGTCCTTGGGAATAATAATTTATTATTATTCCAAAGTGGTGTGAATGTTATACTTTTATCCTAAGTTCCTGGAAAAGGGAACGCGTACTTGATGGAGTACATGCAGCTTCATGGGCGACATGTGTTGGCCCAGGCACAGACAATTTAACCCAAGAATTGAGCTATGATGGGGGTTAGTTCTCCATTTTTCGGGCATCCACTGTCTTTCCTACTGTGCATCTGTGTTTGATCCCTGCATACCCTCACGCACCCTGAAATCAGTGGCAACCCCATGGATTGAGCCATTGCACCTATGTACCCTGTGAGCCTAGCCTATCTACTCTTGCAGAGTTGAGTCTGTACCCAAACTGTCATTGGGTTGCTTCCTTCTATTTTTCTTGAGTGGAATTGACCAGTTGTTGTTGGTTTTATCCTCACCTTGTGGGAATTGGGCTGAAAATGGTTGAAGAATCGGGTTGTTAGGCCCGTGGTTGAAGAGGCAGGTTGTTAGGCATGTGAGCAGCTCTCTCTAGGTGAGAGATTCTGTTGGGAAGTGGTTTTCTCCCATAGAGAGTCTAGCACCAGCTACAAATCTCTGAGAATTCCTGATCCGGCCTATTGTCGAGACCCAGAGAGGGAGGTGAAGCACCGATGGATTGTGCTTGTGAAGGTGTATACTCCCGGGTGGAACAAGCATGTGGGGAATGAGAGTCCGTGAGTAGTGGGCATAAGAAGGCTCCTGGAGAGAATCCTTTCAGTTGCTCCGTGCAGTTTTCTTGTAACCTCAGCCTAGTCTAGGATTCCCTTGCCTTGGGTGGAGCTTAGTCCCATCTCAGGGGTGACCCACTATTGAGCGTGATGAGTAGCGTGGTCTAAGGCTAGGAGGTTTGTGGATGGTTTGCATGTAGTTGGTGGAGTTACTATAGTTTAAAATATAAGTATCATTATGTTTTTAATTTAAATTAAAATGCATGTCTGTGATGCTTGTAATGTTGTCATGTATTTCGTTGAAAGTGGAATTACTGTTAATTCTAATTAATTCGGTATGTTAGCGATAATTATGTGTTTACTTAGTGTTAATTCATTTAACTTCATTTAAATACATACTTTATAAGTGTTATTCCGCGTAGTAGTGTTTCTCAACAGTGGGGTTGATGGTCGGGGACGTTACAATATGGTATCAGAGCCATGGTTTCAACACTGAGGCTGAGTGGGCTGGATAAGTGGTCTTTGGACCCAAGGTTTCGAGTGGAAATGGTGTTTCGAACCTTAGAATGTTTATGAGTGCCAAGGGGTTACTTGGCCATGTTACGAAGCTCAGGAGGAGTAGCGTAGAATAAAACTGTAGTTAGCATGGTATTTGACCACAAAGATAGAGAGAGAAATCAACACTTGGGGTGTTGGAGCCATAGGATCTATTTGGGAAAAAGGAGATTCCTTTATGACCGTCATATCTAAAGAAGGTGCCAGAAGGTTATCCTGGAAGTCTTTCGGAGTTTGGTAATTGGGAGAAGCAGGGTGCATTGAGGAACAAACCTTTGAAACTCGAAACTCTGAAGTCTCGAGGAGATCTACACCATAGATCTGGAGAAAAGAGCTTGACCGTTGGATCAAACAGAAGTACAGATTGTAATTTTGTATGTTCGGATGTCGGGAGAAGTGGGATGTGTCGTTGCACAAACTCCCGAAGTCTAAAGTTCTGAAGCAAAAGAGTAGAGATGGTGAGTCATGATGACATCCCCTAGAGGTGACATGGACACATAGTATGTGTGCCACCTGTCAGTGGGTTTAGAACCCATGGAAGATTGAGATGACATTTGGAATGTAATGAGTGTCACCCATCTGAATGGGCTATGTACTAGTCGCTAGTATTCCACCATGTGTCATCCTGTGTGAGCATGGTGAGGTGGACCCGAGGTTACGTAATGTAGTTAAATGTTAGAGGACCCACAGTGGCATTGATCATGATACATCAAGATCAATGACCAGGAGACATTGCAGGGACCCAGGTTGCATGGAAGATAATTATCCAAGGCGGTCCCACAATCCAAACCTCAGTTTCACCGAGGGGTTATGTGTCAGTGTTAGAAGAATTGCAGGATGAAAGGCGGGTTACTCCAAACCACTGTTGCATGCCCCTGCAATTTGGAAAGTGTAAGTGATATGATGTAATGACATCAACAAGGTGTCATGGAAGTGTTCAGGGATTAATGGTTCAGGGTGTGAGGATGTGAAATATTATGAAGTCTTGAAGTCCCGGAGCTCATATTCCTGAGGTTCCATCGTGAGTGTCAGTCATAGGATGCTGGGTAGACGTGGACCATTGATCCACCCTACTACACGAGTTCGGAAACTCGGGACTCCGAGTGAACTTTGTGTTGTTCTTGGAAATCTTTTGAAGTCAAAGGCCAAAGACCTGAGTGCATTCTTATTGATCTAGTGCTTGGTCACGACCCATGGTCGTGTGGGTTGGGAAGTTGAGAGAAATGGGCTAGTGCCTGAGAACTTAGCAGAGCAAAGCTCTGAAAGAAGAAATCTGTGGGGATTCTTGATTGAACGAGAATCACAGAGAATGAAAATTGAATGTTTTCTTGAATCATATTTGTTTATGAATACTTTGGAATTTGTTATGGAATGATGACCTAAAAAATTCCGTTTGTCTGCACATTGTGTTGCAGAAGTTTAATGAGTGCTAGAACTGAATAGAGTCTCCATTGAGTACAAAGAAATGGAGGAGACACAGAATAATTCCAGTTCAGAGAATGAAGCAAAAGGAATGGGATGTTCATTTGGGAGTTAAAGGGTCAAACTCCAATGGGCATGGAGAAGAGATAGATAAGGAAGGGAATATGATGAAAATCATTGAAAGATTACAGAAAGATACCCAAAATCACCGAGTAGATAGCAGAAATCTTAGGAAAGCTCAGGAAAAACAAGGTGAATTCGAAGCAAAGATGTTAAAGAGTTTGGAGAGAATCGAAAAGAAATTGGAAAAGGAGAGTGACTCAAGCAAAAAAGGGAGTCGTAGGACCCCTGAGAGGAAAATAATATCAAGGAGTGTTAGCAGGCATCAACATTGCTCCTCAAATCATTCCAGTAAGGAAGCACGTAGTAGTTCAAGCCCATCTCCTACCAGAAAGCACAAGAGATCTGGGGTGGATGAACTGAAGGGAGAAATGAACAATATTAAGCCTCCTACGTTTGATGGAGAACATATGAAGGAGAAAGACGCCGATACATGGTTTCTTGGCATGAGGAAATATTTCCAACTACAAAATTATTCCTTTCATGCAGAAGGAAGAATTGCGATGTATCAATTGAAAGTAAAAGCACCCATGTGGTGGGATCAACTTGTGTAGGTTCAACACATTAGAGAGAAAGATATCACTTGGAAATAATTCAAGAGGTATTTTGAGAAGAAATACTTGACTAAAATATACTATGACAGAAATATGAAAGAGTTCTTTGAAATCAAACTAGGCAGCATGACCATTGATGAATGCGAATGAAGATTTTTGGAATTGTTGAAGTATATTTTGTTCATCAAAGATGGGACTGTCAAGATTCAAAGGTATCTAAGTGGAATACCACCTTCCATTGGGGAAAGGATTCAATATGATGACCCTAAGACTATGGAAGAAATGATAAGAAGAGAGAAATTCTTATATGAACAAAAAAGATAAAATCCTACCTTTCGGAAGGCTTGGGATGACCAGAAGAAGTTTAAGAAAGAGAAGAGGTAGAAGGGAAACAAACCTCCCTTTTTCGAAAACAATTCTCAAGGAAAGACATCCTTTAGAGAGACGAGAATGGCTAACATAGGGGGACAAAGGCCAAGGCAGACGTCCATTCAGTGTTGGGGATGTCAGGGAAACCATAAGTACAAAGATTTTCCCCACAAAAATGGCAAAGTGAGAGTTGTCCATAATGTTTAGCAAGATGAAATAGTGGATGAAATGGGAAGTAGAATGCCAAGGATCTACATATCCCTCGACAACAAGCAAGATGAATATCAGTTGCACATGATTGAAGTCGAAGGTATGATCAACAACCATACCTTTACTATTTTAATTGATTCAGGGGCTAGCCATAGTTATATAGATCCTAGAGTGGTGGAAAGTTTTCAATTGTTGAGAAGCAAACATGAAAATAATTGGTTAGTGAAGTTGGCTATAGGAACCAATATAAAAGTCACTGAGTTAGTTAAGTCCTATCCATTGGACATGAATGGACTGAGCACAAAGTCTGAATTGAATGTTCTGCCTTTAGGTTCTTATGACTGTCTAATTTGGATGGACTGGTTGGACCAGCACCATGCCATCTTGGAATGTCATAACAAGGCATTCACTTGCCTAGATGAGGAAGGAAATCAGAAAACAGTCCAAGGAATTCTCAGAGCTGTTGCTATCAGAGAAATCTTAGCAATGTAGTTGAAGAAGTGCTACAGGAAAGGTTGTCAATTATTTGCAGCCAATGTGGAGGAAACACCTAAGGATAAGGTGTCAAGTATTGGAGATAATACGGTACTAAAGGAGTTTGAAGATGTATTTCAGGAGGTACCTGGACTACCCCTGAAGAGAGATATTGATTTCTTTGTAAACTTGATACCTGGAGCAGCTCCAATATCAAAAACTCCTTACAGAATGAGTACAATAGAGCTGAAAGAACTGTAATTGCATCTTGAAGAGATTCTAAAGAAGGGGTATATATGCTGAAGTGTATCACCTTGGGGTGCCCCAGTCCTCTTCATGAAGAAGAAGGACAAGATGTTGATATTGTGTATCAATTTCAGATAATTGAACAAAGTAACTGTAAAGAACAAATATCCTCTGCCGAAGATTAATGACCTCTTCGATCAGTTGAAGGATGTGAAGATATTTTCAAAGATAGATCTCAGGTCGGGATATCACCAGGTAAAGATAAAATATGAATACATAAGCAAGATCGCCTTTGGAATAGGGTATGGTCACTATGAACTCGCAGTGGTGCCATTTGGGTTGTCCAATGCACCCGCTGTTTTTATGTGCCTGATGAATGGTGTATTCAGGGAATATCTAGACAAGTTTGTCATAGTCTTCCTGGATGACATTCTAGTGTATTCCAATTTAGAGGAAGAGCATGAACATCATCTGAGGATGGTTTTGTGGGTGCTAAGAGAGAACCAACTGTATGCCAAGTTGATCAAGTGCTTGTTTTATCAAGAGCAGATCCATTACTTCTGTTACACATCAAAAATACTCACTTTGATAGTGTCGCAAGTGTCGTCATTACAAAGGTCGCAAGTGTCGCATTTTTCTCACAAGTGTCGCAAGTGTCAGGGAAGAATACTGCCATGATGCCTATGTCATGCCTATAAATGACATCAGGAGGACACTTGGCACATGTCAAACACTTGATTTGGAAGAGGAGGAAAGGTTAACTAGTCTCATGAACTTTTTTCCATCTGAAAACACTCAAAAAACTAAGTTTTGGAGGAGAGCGCTTCCCTATACCTCTTCTGGGAGTGCTGGCACTCCCCCTTACACTGTATGGGAGTGTTATAAAGATCTTTTGGCCCTTCTGGGGAGAGTTGGTGTCTTTAGGAGTGCTAGTTCCCCCCTTAAGCCTACTGGGGAGAGCTACAGTGCTCTGATGGCCCTTTTGAGGGAGCGCTGCCTATTCTGGGCAATAGTTAAGTTGTTGAGATGAATGGGGGAAGGATCCTTTTGTTCTTGGAATGCATTTGGATTCAAATCCCTAGTCCATCCATGGTCTTAGGGTAGATCCTCAACTAAAGGAGGAAAATCCTCAACTTCCCCAAAGATATCTCAAGTGGTTAAAGCCTCTTCAAGGCTATATAAGCAAGCTTTCTAATGGTGAAAGGAGACTGAAAAAGAGAATCATACCAAACTTATGATCTTATAAGTGGTGCTGGAACAGAGATAATTTGGGAGAAAAAGACCTATGATCTCATAGGGACCAATCGGTGAAGCTATCATCATTCAGATCAT
>JASDQU011443880.1:16754-29013 GCA_032191745.1 Picea mariana
TATATATATATATAAACTCACAGTTATCCCCTCTTCATAAAGCGATGTCACCTATCAAAATTAAATAAACCAAAAAAAATAATGAAGCGTACTTAATACACTTTAGTATCAAGTCTATTTACCAAGATTGGTTTTGTTGATAGTCGCAACTTTTATTCAATGGGTGTTAAATCGTTATTATGTGGTGTTTGATTTTGAAATGGCGGCTAGCTTTTCACTAGCGGCTCTAAAATATACGATACTTTAACTGTACGAATTTATTCATTGATTATTCCACGAATTTACTCACTGATTATTCCTTCAACCGCAAAAATCGTAGATGTTAATTTAATTTTTAGATGTCGTATGGACATGATCGTACAGTTTGTACATACGTGACTGGTTTGACGTGTATTCTCTAGAAATTTCGTACAATTTTTTTTTCTAATTCGGTGTAGGTTGCATAAATGGCACTCCAATTTGAAAGGAATCATATAGTTTTTAGTTTAATTGCAACAACTTTTGTAGGATTAGTTTAATTCAACAATTTTTGTAGGATGGAGGTAACAGTAGTATGCAATTTGCAAGGAATAGAACGTATTTTTTCATTCCCTGTGGCGATTTCCTTCACAGTTCTATTCACTAATGCAAGAATGACCAACATACTAACTCTGTTTTTATTTTCCTAGATAATTCCTTCAAACTTTTTTTTTTTTTCAAATCAAATATGTAGCGAATAGGTAATATATAGATAATAGATACCAGATGTAGCGAATAGATTTTTCCTTAATCAAATTTCTGAACTATAAAATTTGCAGTGGAATCACCTTTGTTCTTCAACTGAATCTAAATATCAAATGGCCAAAGGCCAGTTGTGGTCAAAGACCCAGATTTCCACGAACTCTATGACCAAGGGCTTACAATGACGTTGCCAAAAGAAATGTTTTTGAACAAAAGTCTAGAGGCCAAAGGCTGGGATAAAAAACGATGCTCTGATACCACTGTGGTGAACCAAGCTGGTTCACTATGTAAATATCCAATATAAATAGGACAATACACAATTATCCATTTAAGGATAGTAAATATATTTAATAATAATTGTATAAGAATATGAATAAGATGATATTACAATGAGAATGAGGGATTCTATATATATACCCACACAAGGGTGTGCTTTCATAAGAGACGTGACCTTTCATATGTCATGTCTCTTCATAATTAATTATTATTCATTAGTTATTTATATTATTAATTATTACCTATTTATATGTATTTTTATGTTCATAACATTACCTTCCCCTTAAAAATGATTTGTCATCAAAGCATACTTATGGAAGACTTATCTCTTTCTCTAGCTTGTAATATTCTGTCATGATTCTTCATTCTTGAACTAGTGATTGTTGAGGACTTGAGTCGATGGGATCTTCTAATCGCTGAGAAAAACTGTCGAATTGTAAAAGAGCTGACCCACCCTAATTCAATCTTCTATGAAACTGGGTGTTTATAGGGTTCTCGTCTTGAATAATATTGATATTCTGATTGGTTAATATATTTTCTCTTATGGTTTGGATGTTGATAGGGACCTTCGCTTATTATACTTGCATCATTTTCTTCTTTTAACTTTGATCTATGATTTTCTTCACGTGCTGATGTTGCTTTGTTAATGGTTGAATTTTGATTAGTAAGTATATTTGGAGCTTCCATCGTTTGTACTTCAACATTCGACGTTATCTTTTTTTTAGTTAATTTTCCATCTTTTTGAGCAGTACTTTTTTCATTACCTGATTTGTTGATATCTTTAATGTTTGGATTTTCAAGTTGCTCTTCTTTCAACTTTTTGATTTGTTTTACTAGCTCTTGATTAAGGTTCTTCAAATGAGAATTTTCTTCTTCTTTCTCTGAGAGGTTCTCATAATATATCCATATTGTACTTTTTAGAATATAGTCAATAAGCTTATCTTAGGAGGAAGAATCTGCAAATGGTTGTTACTATTTCAGGAATATGACTTTGAGGTCATAGTAAAACCGGGGTAGTTGAATGCAGGACCTTATCATCTCTCACGCATACTAATAGGAGAGGATGCAAGTAATTTAGATGACAGTTTCTCAGATGCACAATTATTTTTAGTAAGAATGGTGGACGATTACTTCATGGACATTGTGGAGTTTCTAAATACAGGTGCAACACCCTCCAACATGACAATTGCAGAGAAGAAACAATTGGTAGTGAGAGAAGTAGACTATCAGTTGATTTCAGGGAACTTATATAAGCTAGGGGCAGATGGAATATTGAGGTGGTGTGTAATGGAACATGAAAGGTCGGTTATATTTGAGGAAGCGCATGATGGGATTGTTGGAGGACATTACGCAGGAAAAGCTATGGCACATAATATTTTATGCGTAGGGATTTGGTGGCCCACATTGCAAAAGGATGTGAAGGAGTAGTGGCAGTCCTACGACATTTGCCAACGAGTGGGTAAATCATCTAGGCACAATGAAATCCATTATATCCACAAGTTATGTTGAAAGCATTCGATAAGTGGGCCATGGACTTTGTAGGTCCGATCAACCCACTAACTTAGGCATTTCAAATTCATCATCAGAAGAGTACATCATATCACCCTTGGGCTAATGGCACAGTGGAAGCATTTAATAAGATTTTGGAGAATGCTTTGACAAAGATATGAAATGTTGGAAGAGATGATTGAGACTTACGCATCCCCGCGGTACTATGGAAATACAAAACTACCAACAATACGTTGATAGGGCAGTCACCTTTTCAGTTGGTCTATGGACATGAAGCAATGATGCCAATGGAGTTCGTTGTACCTAGTATGTGCATTGCAACCATCATTGAACTCTCAGACGCGGGTGAAATAGAGGAGAGATTGGCGTAGTTAGTCCAACTGGAGGAGGACAGGTTTCTGGAAGGATTCCATCAGCAAGTGCAGAAATCCAGAGAGAAGGCATGGCACGATCAACACATTAAAACCAAGAAATTCCAAGTCAACGACTTGGTACTACTTTATGATAGCAAGTATCTACAGCACCCAGGGAAGTTTCACATGCATTGGTTAGGTCCCTATGTGATACAACAAATAACTGAGACAGGTGTTGCACAGTTGGGAACCTTGGATGGATAGGTCTTGAAAGGAATGGTGAACGAAACTCAGCTGAAACTATATAGAGACAATCAATTGTCAGTACAGTAATATGGGCTACGCCAAAACCATTGTATTATAGTAAGTGTACCATAGTAGCAACAAAACAAATAAAAAGTAGAAAAAGAAAGAAAATCAATAAAAAGGTAGTGATAGAAGAAAGAAAAAAAGTAAGTGGAATCTCAAGGTATTAGAACTTGTGCAGATGGAATGATCATCTCACACGAAGCGAACATTGTGTCAAGTTCAACGAGAAGATACAGATAGGACCGACTGCGACAGAGAAACACATTACTACGCAGGTGGGCACGAAAAGATCGTTAAATACATTCAGGCATGGAAAAGACAATTGGACGGTCGACATGATGGGTCATTAAAGCACCGTAGAATCATTAAATCTGAAAAGTCACCGAAAATACTGGATATATCAAAAGTATGAAAGGAGGATCATAAGGCATATTTGGAAATTAAGGAGCATTTAGTTACCCAATTATCAACCTCGATGCTAGATTGGACAAGGCAGTTAAGGTGAGATAAGACAGGTCTACTAGGTAGGAACACACAAAATACCAAGAGGGAAGAAAACTCTTCATCATTATTGCATGTGAAGCAGGAGCAAATAGAGTTGAGTTCCTCAAGCCAAGTTACAGCGACCCGCACAGACACAGAGTGTTCGTTCACAAATCCTGCATACAACGAAAATGGCACCTCCGAGAGTAGGAGGACCATCTGGTGTAGCAAGGAAACAATCAAAGCAAATAGTGGATGTGGAGGTCGAAGAAGTAGTCGGACCTTCGACCCCGACACCACCCGAAATTTTTCACAGATATTATTTTCCTCCGAGGTAGGATGACACACCCCACATTACAGTACCAATGAATGCCAAATATCCATTACCCATAGCACCGGTCCCGAAGGGGGTCGGGCAAGATGAGGACATGCTTGGAAAGGTGGCCAACTTGACATTTATGGACCATGACATCACAGACACACAAAAGTTCCCTGCGTTGGTTAGGGATCAATACTTATGCATAAAGACTAACCCAGGGATAGGCAAAACTAGGGTGGAAACACAGGAATGGGCGTCAAGCTTATAGAAATTTGGGATTCTCAAATTGTTTGAAATTCCACATTTCAGACATAGTAATTAAATCAATGCTCGTGTCAAGGTATTTCTCAGTTGCATCCATGGGTGACACTTTCGCTAGATCCCCCAGTATAAATTGATACAACACTAGTTTTGCGCATTACAGAATTGAGAAAAGTAGGCGAAGACTCGTATTTATTATTCCTCAAAATGGGAGAGTGAGCCCTCTCTAATGCCATCAAAGACAAGTACAACACATTCAGAGGCAAATGCGGTCTGGATGTAAAGAGAATCAATGACCAAGAGGTCAGGTTCACGACGCAGGTTTTTTCCTGCAAATTTTTGTGTAAATGTCGAAAGGACGAGGTACCAACATCATTCAACTATGCAAAAGAGATATGCAAGGAAGGTGTGCATATGAACTAGGAAACTTTCCTCATGAATCGATTTTTGTAGGACTGCACAGAATCCCGAGAAAAAGGCGTGGAATTTCATTATGCGTGGCTACTTATTCTTATTGCGTTGGTCGGATGGCAGGAGCCTAGATTTTACCAGCGCATGCGTGTTTCAGGTCGCATCACGTTGGCTGCTAGATATTCCAACTTATGGAACTCCCCCATCAAGAGACGACAGACTAATACAAACACTCTTTTTTACACATATTTACAGTTCATCACAAAGTAGTAGAGACTACAGTGCATATTCTTGAGTAAGTCGTTTTTGCCTACTGGGACGTCATGCACTTCAGAGCTGGCATGCACCACCTCTATGTCCAAGAAAAAAAGGATCATGCACACTAAGAATTACCAACCAATTACCGGCTGAAAATAGAAGAGGTGCATGCCATAATTAATGACTGTGAGGGCGACTGGAAGAATCCAGCCGATAAGCCAGGATCCTCCCAAGAGGATGAAGACCAAGGGAAAAGTGAGGAAGAGGAAGGGGATCGAAAAAAATGGCGCATATAATCACCCCAACCAATCGAAAGTCCTTAAATTTGGCCTCAAAAGGAAAGATCAGGAGCCAGAACAGACAAGAGGGGCACCAAAAAAGATAGGGGGAGCACGAAAGAAAGAAAAAGCACAGCGCTAGGCCCCATTTTGTATTTTGATAGATGATTATATGGATTGCATTGGGTATCTGATCTGTGATTCCACCGAAGAAATTTGGGAGGGAGCTGCTACAAAGCACAAAGACCACTAGAAGAAAGTCCAAGATCAGTTGGGAGTCCTACAACAACTTTTAGAAACATCATGCATTGTAAAATACCCCAAGGCATGGGACGACCCATCTACAGCACAAAGAACAACAGAGGCCAGTGCACAGGAAGATCTAATCCAACCCTCAGGGGAGCATCACACTATACATCTTGAGGTAGTCGCGTTGGAGTTACCAACGGGGGAATTACAAGAATAGATTGCGGCATTAGACCAACTTAGTCTCGTTGTCTCTAGATTACCCATCCAAAGGGTAGAGGAACTCCAAACATGGTTGGTATAGGAGATAAGGCATCGAGGCGATGCCATACACTGAGACTTGGTCAAATTGAGGGATGAAAATGTCGAAATACAGACACAATATGATATGGCCCTACAACAAAAGAAGGAGCTTGAAGGAAGAATGGAGGAAATTATGAAGACATAAGAGAGGACAAAGGAGAGTGCAATGAAATCCCAAAAGGAGAAGGATGATGCATATGCGATAGTATAGAAGACGCAGGTCGTTGTCCAACAGTTATACAGTCAAGTACTCGAAGTCCCCGTGGTTGTAGAGGCCACAATGGAGGAACAAATGTTGAATATTAGGGAAGTTATGAAGATATTCTGAGAGCATATCTAGCATATGCAACTACAGAACACGCCAAGAATGCCACCTGAGGTGCGTGAGGGTAGACTACGGACATCAACACTAGTAATTTCCATGATTAATAAATTTGACGATGAATGTGCACAAATTTGCGAGGAAAGTGCCAAAGTTTGGGAAGAACTCATGGACGACCTAGAAATGAAGGTTGTAGATGCCAAGTTGTGAGCAGGCTAATGAGGCGACAGAAAATGCGACAACATTACCACCAATCAAGTGAATGACATTCATTTTGGCACAGCAGTAGGTGTGTGTCGAAGTAGAAAGACTCGAGGACCAACAGAAGGTCCTTCAACAGAGACTTGGACCCAAACAAGAGGAAGCGGTCCGGATTAGTGGTGACTTGGCCAATGTACAGGGAAATTTCAAACAAGCCGCGATTGAAACAAAGAGTAAACTTCAATACTTGACCGAGAAGGTCATGTAGGAGATTACAGAAACAGAGGCCACCATGGTTACGAAGGTAGAATCAGCTAAGGTTGTCATGCAACAATTCATTGCAGAGTGGAAGAACGTGCAACAGGCCTGAGTGGCTCGGGATGAGCCACAGGTGAGTGTTGGGGGCATGTTGGACAGGAAATTTTGAATATAATTTTGGAGAAAAACCTAAGTATAAAGAAAGGGCGTAGAAGGAGGAAATCACACAGAATGAAGGAAGCGCATAGAAGGGAATAGAAGGATGCAGATAGTGAACAAACAGAAGGATAAAACAAGCGAGTGAGAGAAGGAAGCGCAAAAGGATGACAGTGTGACTTTCTAGAAATAGAAGAATAATAGAAAATTTGTATAAAGAACGAGGAGTAAAAGAAGGCAAACAACCAGTTAACTAAAGTTGGCCATGCCATGCATTGTAATGGGTTATTTTGGGATAGATAATAATAGGGATTTAATCCTATATTTTGGGTATAGATATGCAACGAGATTGGGATATTAGTGTGTGTAGAAGGGAATCAATTTTATGGAAAGATCATGAATGTAATAGACATTTAGTAAGAAAGAATATGAATAAATAAGGAGTTTAGAGAAGATATTGCTTCTTATGCTTCTTTTACTTGTCTGTATTCATTTATGAATGATGATATCCTTCGTAGAATAGAGTTAATCTATAGATTGATTATGTTGCAATGTTCATGTATGGTTTTGATAATCTAGGTAATAATCAAGACTATACTTAAGCTAGAGGATAAGGAACAATGATTTTCACCTCCTCCTCCCTTTTCTCTTACTACTGCAAAAACATGTTTCTTGTAGTCCCAATAGATACCTCAGGTGAGACTTCATCTACGCAAGAAGGTGATGCAGAAAGGGTTGATGTTTTGAGGGTTTGTTGGTCACAGTTTAACCAAACCTTGGGTCTTACAACCCATGCACAGACCAATTTTATCCGAATACAACCATCCATGCCTCATGATCTACATGTGTGCTTGAAGAATCCAAGTACACATCTCCTCCTTCTTCTGCAGAGGTTTTTGCTTTTTTAGAAGGGGCATCTTCAGGTCCCTTCCCTCTTTCAACACTTTTGGATCTACACTGCTTCTTATAGTGCTCTTATTTTTCACATCTCCAACATACCTTTACAATTTTTTTGAGAGATTTAGATCTTCCACTTGAGGACTTAGATCTATTTCTTTCCTGGGAGCATCCTCTTGCAAATAATGCATCTATACTCTATCCTTCCATGTTCTTCCACATATGATCATCTGTGTTATAGTAGACAAGAGTGACAAATTTCTCTTGAACTAATTGTCTCAAATAATGAGCATGAAGCTCGACATGTTTCATTTTACTATGTTCAATAGGATTGTCAACAACTTGAATCGCACGTTGATTATCGCAATAGATTGTAGTCAAGGTTTGTCCAAGAAATCCAAGTTCACCCAAGAGCTGGTGAATCCATATCGCCTATGTGTATGCATTAACAGTGCCATGATACTCTACTTATGTAGTTGACAGGGAGATTACCTTCTATTTCTTGCACGACCAAACCAATGGTCCAGTGCTAAAGTGAAACACATAGCCAAAGATGGACTTCTGGTCATCACTATCATCTACCCAGTCGAAGTCGGTGAAGCCAACTAATGAATCTGAACTTCGACAACATTTGATACCAAGATGAGTGGTACCCTAGAGATAATGAATAAACCTTTTGACGACTTTCTAGTGGCTTTCTCTGGGATCCTACATAAACGGAGAAACCACACCAACAACAAAGGAAATGGCAGGTCAACTGTGAGTGAGATAAATAAGATTGTCGACCAGTTGTTGATAGAGAGTAGTATCGAATTTGGGAGACTGATAGGTTTTACCCATCGTAACTCCAAACAGAAAAGGAGTAGCAAATGGCTCATAGTCTACCATCTTAAAATGTGTTAAGAGATCCATTACATATTTATCTTGAGAAATGAATAAACCATCAAATAGTGGTAATACTTGAAGACCCAAAAAAATAATGCATAGTACCAAGCTTTGTCATATCAAAGGAGTCATCAAGGTGGTTCTTCAATCTAAGAATGAGATCAATTTTATTTCCAATTATGACAAGGTCATCAACATATACAACAATAATCAAGATATTTCCATGAGTATGGACTACATATAAATTGTGATAAGATTCACAATGTTTGAAACCAAGATGAATAAAGAAACAACCGACCTTTAGCATACCAAGCTCTAGGGGATTGCTTCAAACCATAAAGAGACTTATGAAGTCAGAAAACAAGAGTAGAATCTGTGACAAAACCAGGAGGTTGTTTCATGAAAATTTCTTCAAATAAGTCACCATGAAGGAAAGCACTCTTCACATCCATTTGGTGTATCTACCATCCAAAACGAGTAGGAAAAGAATCACTTGAACATAATTCATCTTTGCAACAGGGGAAAATGTCTCAGTGTATTCGATGCCTACTTGTTGAAAAAATCCTTTCGCAACCAAACGAGCTTTATAGCCCTCAAAAACACCTTCAAAGGTAAATTTGTTCTTGTAGACCCATCGAAACTTCACAATGTTCTTCCCTTGAGGTCAAGGAACTAATTCCCAAGTGTGATTCTTCAAAAGAGAATCCATCTCAGTATGCATAGCCTACGCCCATTCAAGTTGTCCTTATGCATCTGAGTAGGTAACAGGATCACAAGTTTCAAGAACACAAGTCATCAAAGAAACATTGGCATGTTTCTTCTGACGATGAGTTTGTCGACCTGAAGAAATATCATCGACATCAGGACCAGTAGCTTCAATTGTCTTAGCAACCCATCTATGTAGGCAATATAAAGGTGAACTGATTTCCACTACACAAGGTCAATCAGAAGTCAGAACAATTTCAGTTGAAGGAGATGGAGGACTAGTCAAAATAAAAATCGATTGACCAGTCGACTCGAGAACAGAGGTCGACAACCCAGTCAAAACATGAACATTCGATTGTCTAATTGAAAGACTGAAAAATGGAATAAGACCTGATGAACGTAAAGAATATGTGAATGATTATATCTTTGAAGTTTTTTATGGCTTTTTTCCTCTTGGTTGTCCATGATAATTTTCATTTTGAAAATCTTTCTCCTCTTTACTCCACTTCAATCGTATTGTATTCAATACCAAACAAGCTTTTTTGTTTACTTTTTGAATTTTGTATATTAAAACCCTACCCCTCTCACCTAGACCAATTACCCTACCATGTTCAATGTATGGGTAACCGATCTATGTGTGAGGGGTAGAGTTTCGATCTATGAAATTCAAAAAGTATACAAAAATATTATCCGGTCTTGAATACGATACGATTTGCGAGAAACTAGGAATGTGTGTTGTATCTTTGTCAAACTCTTTCCAAAATTCAATTTTTAGTGAAGCTCGTGTCATCCTTGTGTTTGCGAACTCAGGCTAGAATAATATACTATTCAATTGCTTTACATTTTTGTATATAACTTCTGATTGGAATCTATATTTTTATTCTTATATACATGGAAATTCTTTGCTCTTATTGTGCTAGGTCCCATAGCACGTTTGAATATAGAAACAGTCACTGAACCAGTTCAAAGGCCAGTTTAGTACATTTGGTGGTTGAATTGGTTGATTCTATCAGTTTCGTTTCGACTAGCTTTAAAAACATTGTCTCTACTCCACATTAGAGGATGTGAGGAAGGATGAACTCCCAAATCCTAGAGAAGAATGGCAAAGCGGGATACCGAAAATAAATTGTAAACAAGTTGTACATCAGGTTTATTTTGCTTTGTTGTTTATTGTGGTAATTCTTAACATCATCAAAAATATTAGAGTGTGGAGGATTCTTAATTTGAGTTCTAATTCAATGTTTACCAAGTACATATTTCATGCATTGAAGTTCGTTTAAAATTAGACTACCAAAAGACCAATTTGTTTGATGTGATTTAAAGAGTCCTTTTATGGCAGGGAAAAGTTGTACAAGTATTTTGAGAAATCCATCTTTAAAAATATGCTTCTGTAAGGAATATTCTTAGAGTAATAAGGCATGTGCYTTATTTTAAAAATACAAATAACACCAACAACAAAAAGAGAAAAATATGAACTACAACATGCATGTTATACTTGCAGAATAAAGGATTTTGGTTTCAAAACTCAAGTTTGTCTTTAATCTTTGAAAGGATGTTATATATGTGTGTGTGGGGGATCTTTTGAACACTTTTTCTGTTTTGAGAATATTATATAAGATAAATCCTAAATTTCTCAAGTACAAAACTAAACCAAYAACACAAATAAATAATATATAACTTACATTTAGCTCATCAACAATCAGTGCAATCATAACAACATGTATTTGAATCTATGTGAAAGAGAGTAATAACTTTTTCTCGCAACCACTTGAACTATACTCAATTAACACACACACGAATATTCTCATATACAGCGACAACCCAAAAATACATTTCCTTCACACTTTTCATTGTGTTTTTTGTTCACTAAAGCATTTTAGAACACTTAAAAGTATATCTTGAAAATAGTTGCATAGAGGAGCTAGAAATGAAAAACAATATATGTGGTTGTAAAACAAGTTGACCATCATCATTTCAACTATTAGAATTCAATTAGAAACAAAAAGCCTTGCTTCTTTGCTATATATAACAAGCATACTCCCTAAGCAGTTGAATGGGAATGCCCAAGTAATGAAAGAGTGGTGTGAAGAAAAGTAAGAAAAATGATAGAAGAGAGGTTTTATGTAGGTAAATTGTTGTGTTTATTTTTTTTGCAAACACCCATAGCATTTTGGTATGACAGTGGAATACATACATGTTTTTTGGAAGATCTTGAATCAATAAAAGAGAGTATAAGAATGTGTTGTAAATATGTTAAGAAAAATGTTGAAACTGGAGACCAACATGAAGATTGTAAGAAACAAGAGGAATCCATGACATATGGAGGACAAAAGGATGTAGTCTATAGCACATGATTATGAAGGACGTTCACAAATGGAATATGCAGGAATGGCACTATGTTTTGAAGAATTTTATTGATCTCGAAAGAGTTAAAAATGGTTATATTGACAAAGCAACCAAGCGTGCTTTTTCTTTCTTTCTTAGTGCAATTAATGCACTATCTTGCATTTTTTCATAACCTGAAATAAACATGGTGGAAAAGGTTGACTTGAAAACATTAAAGTAAAGATGCCATAAGACTACATAAGTCACAATCAGGAGTACGATTGGAATACGTATTAACTATGAGAACAAAATTTTCCAAAAGTTTTAATAAAAAAGTTCCTATAACTTATTTGTGTGGCCTACAACTCACTGATAGTTGACTCTTTGTATTTGTAAAATGAAATGACAAATTCATACTTTGAAAAAAAATTCTTCTTAAGAGTCTTTCTTTTCACTTTTACAAGTTCCTAATTAATTGTTGAGTTATCATTCAAGTACAATGGAAAAATGTAAATTTAACTAAATATTTTGATCTTTTATTAAAAAGAGAACATCCTTAAATTATTTTGACATTTTCATTGATCCATATAGGGGTATGTTAGTTCATAAAATGATTGGACTACATCAAATTTTATCTTCAAAGTGTCTCCTTTATACAAATTTGGTATAAGCTTTCAATAATTATATAATAATAATAATAATCTAATTTTAAGGTCACAACCAAGCTAGACACCAAATTGGTGTATGAGACCCCCTTGTTTTTGGGACAAGGGACACTCCCCCC
>JASDQU011443881.1:31711-43386 GCA_032191745.1 Picea mariana
AACCATGGTTTTTGTTGCACAAATGTATTGATAGAAATTTTAACTTCTTTGTGCTCTTCTTTGAATTTATTAAACAACTCTATTTGTGTCATTGGCAATATATGTTTTGAATGTTCTTCATATTGATTTCGTGCTATTCTTCGATACAACACATCCCTTGTATGTGGTGAAACACGAGATTCTTCCAACCAACAATTACGGGTCAATTCTTTAACATTTTCTGCAACTCTATCTTTGTAGGGTTGTCTAGAAATCATTGTCCAACAAGCCAATTCATCATTTACATATATTTGGAAACGAAAATTTCTATGTTTTTGTAATGTTTTTCTTTACGTTCCCAAAGTTTTTTCCATGTGTAGTGTCAAACGATCTTTTATATTTCTCCCTGAAACAATTGTTGTTTGTAATGTTTTACGTGCAACACAGAGATCTTCTTTTCGAGATTTTCCAAAAGCTTTTAATACACTAGTTATATTGTTAAAGACATTCTGTTGCACCTTTGTATCCTTTGTCGAGTTTTGAATACCCAATAATGATGTAGCTTTTTTTAACTTTCTTGACTTCAATAGAGAAAGTAAAAGTTGAGCTTGTGCTGTTACTGATTCATCTTTGAAATAAGTATTATATATATTCTTAGTTCGATATCTTATATAATTCTTATCTTTTTTCTTTCCAAATTTGTCAGTATCAACATTTTCTAATATTTCATCATCATGTTGATAGATTCTCCTGCATATTTCAATTTAAAGTTTATATTAAAAAACATAACCCGAACACAAATTCACTAAATTATATATACTTGAGTGTTCATCTTATATTAACTCAATTTATGTACACATACCTATAGGTGATTCGTCTTCTAATTCAATTTCGGTTTCAACATCTTGTTTGACATTATGAGACAAATCTATTTCTGTTTTTTGAAAAACATCAAATTCTAATTACAATCAATTATATTATTTAGAATATTTTTAATTTGAATTCTATACTTTGAATGTTGTACTTTCTGAATACAGTCCCAATGTGTGTTGTGTGATTAATCATCATATATGCATGCATACCTGGTTGAACTTCTTCTTGTCGAAAATCTCTATTGACATTATGATCGTTTATTTCTTCAATATTCGCACGTTCTTGTTTCTTTCTTCGATAAAGCTCTTTCCTTTGCTCAATTTGGCGAGTATCATCTCGAGTGCGATCATATTTTCTCTTGCGCAAATTTTTGTTTCCCATGATTTTTATAGTTATCTGTAAAAGATATGTTCAACAAAGACTTCACCTTGAAAAAATGCTCAACATTTATCTTTCAACCCATAAATTGTTGTTCCAATAAAAACTTGAACAAACATCATTTACCTTATTCAACAAAAACCAAAAAGATGATTCAAAACTTTGTTTAAGTGTTTTAAAAAACCACCATGTATCGATATTGATCCTTCGATTAAGCCTATGGAACAGAGGGAATAAAGAAAAAAAGAAAAGAATATAGCGGCAATCAGTAATAGAAGTGCTTTGAAATCCTTATCCTTGAGCTCATATCTTTTTGATCATTTGATGGATTGTGTTAAATTTGTTCGGTTGCAATCCTATTTATACAATTTGGCGCGAAAAAAACTTAAACGACGTGTCGTTTCATATTTTCAAACTTATACGACGTGTCGTTTCATATTTTCCAATGGTCAGAATTCGTTCAACAGTCTTTCGGCCGAAAGAATTAGTTTTTTGGCCAAAAGATCTAGAAACCGTTTAATTTGACAGATTTCGTTAGATTTTAGTCTTTCGGCCGAAAAAATGAAATTGCAACTGAAAACCAAAACCAGATAAATGCCCCAAGCATAACTAAACTTCAGAGGTTGCGGAATCCTACAAACATTGAGAATTTGGTTTCGAAAATGACACCAGCATTTCTAAAATTGAATCTACTTTCAATTCGTATAATTTGTTTTCATTTTCTTTATTTTTATCTAATTTTATTTAATTTTTAAAAAAAATCACTACATAATATTTTTAGCAGACATTATGATTCGGTGAAATGAAATATTGGTATCTCAAAAAATATACAGTGAAAAAATTTGAAAAAAATATATTCATAATCCTTAAACTATTATTTTCAAAAGTGTATATTTAAATTTTAGTTTTAAGTAAAAATTAAGATAGATACAAGGTGTAGAAAAACATGTATTTAAACCCTGCAACGTTTTCAGCTTGGTCAACTTAAAAAAATTCTAGAAATTATAATATCCATCCGTTAAATTCAAAATAATAGTCATAATAAAATAGAGTCTCTGTAGATTGTTGCAGTATATTTTTTTTCTTCAAAACATAAGTTTAATAATATATACATTGTTGTAGAAATAAGTAACTCATTATCATTCATTTCATGTTTAAGAAACATACTGTTAAACAATTGTCAAATTGGCATATCAGATCGTGATAAAAAAAAATTGAAAAATAGTCATTGGAAAGCTAACACAATTCTTCACAAGTTTTGTTTTTACTGTAAAGTGATATTCTCAATAAAAAAAATACTTTTATATGTCGGAAGTTGAATAACTTGTGAAAATATAGTTTTTTTTCTCATAAAACAAGCAAAAGTGTAACCCACCTTCATGATTTCACCCATTGTTTATGATAAAATGAGAAACAAATAAGCTAATACAAGAAGACTTAATTGGGAACAAGAAAGTGAAGAGTGCATAGCATAAAGTACATTTCATTAAGGGAAAAGATCTTAGCTAAATAAATTCGAGCAAATCAAGAAGATAAGAGACAAAACAAGAAATCCTAACAGACTCGTAGTATAGTCACATTTACAGTTATAACTAACACTCCCTCTTAAACTCAACAGTTAAAAACATCAGCAATGATAATGCCCAAGTGTTATCTCTAAAATTCAAAAACGGTTCTTCCTAGTGGCTTTGTAAAAATGTTCGTGAGCTGATCTTGTGAGCCACAAAATTGAAATGCAATGTCACCATTATTGACTAGCTCACGTATGAAGTGAAAATGAGTGTCAATGTGCTTTCTTTTCTTTTGAAACACATGGCTTTTGGATAAAGAAATTCCTCAAGTGTTGTCATAGAATATAGGAGTTGACTCATTTTCTGTATGTGACATAGCATTCAATAGTCTTCGCATCCACACAGCTTGACACGAAGCTAACGTAGCAACGGCATACTATGCCTTTGCATAAGATATTGAAATAATGGGTTGCTTCTTTGATGCCCAATAAATCAAGTTCGGGCCCAGGTGAAACGCATGTCCTGAGGTGCTTTTTCGGTCATCTAGGTTGCCTGCAAAATCACTGTATGTGTAACCAGAGAGACGATTATCTTCAGACTGAGTGTACCATAATACAAAATTGAGAGTGCATGTCTCAGAATCCTTTTCGCCATCTTCCAGTGACAATATTTGGGGGATTCCATGAACCTGGAAACAAATTTGGCTGCATACACAATATCAAGCCTAGTTGTTGTAAGATACAACAAACTTCCTACTAAACTTTTGTACAAGGTAGAATCTATTGTAGGGCCTTCATCTTGATTGTTGAATTTTGTGCCTAGGGGTATAGGAGTTTCTGCTCGATTGCAGTCTTCCATGCAGAATCTTTTGATGATGTTTGTTGCATACTTTTGCTGACAAACAAAAATCTCTTTGGTTGATTGGTCAACCTCAATCCCCCAAAAAATATTTCATTATGCCAAGATATGTCATCTCAAACTCACAATGCATGGCATGTTTAAAACTGGTTAACTCAATATTTCCAGTATATATCATGTCATCAACATATAAACATACAATCAAAAATTTACCTTGTTTGTCTATTTTGGTGTATAGAGTTGGCTCATTTTGGCTTCTGCTGAAACCACTCTTGATCAGGTAAGTGTCAATTATGTTGTACCAAGCTCTTGGAGCTTACTTTAAACCATACAAGGATTTCTTCAACCGATACACTTTGGTTGGCTTCTCTTTGACTTCAAATCCAGGTGGCTAATCGACATAAACCTCTTCTTCTAAGACACTATTCAAAAAATTTGACTTGACATCCATCTAATATACTTTCCATTTGTGTTGATTTGCTATGGCTAAGAGAGTCCTTATAGTGTCCAACCTTGCTACTCGAGCAAAAGTTTCACCATAATCAATGCCTGGTTGTTTTGAGAATCCTTTGGCAACAAGTATTTCCTTGTGTTTTTCAATCTGCCCCTTTCCATTGAGTTTAGTTTTGTAAACCCACTTGACACCAATACTTTTCTTGTGTTTGGGTAGATCAACAAGATCCCATGTTTTGTTCCTCTCAATGGAGTCAATCTCTTGGTTAATGGCTTGAACCCAATGTGGCTCTTTAGCTGCCTTTTTAAAAGACGTAGGTTGACATGACATTAATGAAAAAAAAATGTGTTAATCAATATTATCCAACTGTTGATGGATTTCTCTCAAGCTTCGAGTTCTCTGATTTTGAAGTTCAAAGGATAAATTTTTGCTTGACATAGAGTTGTCCTGAGGAATTTCAGGTTCTCTTTTTACATGCAATCTTGGAAGGGCAGGCTAATGTGTTTTTTGTCTTGAATTTTCTGTGTTTTCAAAAAGTGGCAACAATGGATTTTGACTGTCCATAGGGAAATTTTCAGACTCAATCTAGAACTGATTTTCAAGAAATTTGACATCTCTACTGAGAATTAGTTTCTTTGAAATCGGATTGTAGAGTCTATAGGCTTTGGATGTCTCATTGTAACTTGACTGTGAGAGGTAAAGCTAGGGCATCATCAATTTATTGCAAAGTGTTTTAAAGGCTTTTTATGATTTGGTTTTTTGAGTAATGTGGTTGAAAACTGGCTCAAGGGTATAACATAACATGAAAATCAAAATCAGAACATAGTATATCCCATTGACTGGTTAAAAGGTAGTCACATATATAGATTAGACCGATAAGAAAAAGAGAGAATGAAGCTTTTAATTTGTCAACTTCACATAAATTCTTGTCTCAGAATATCATAAAGAAATAAGACCATCAGCTTGAAATCAAAACTTGAAAATAAATTCCACGGTAAATTCTTCACTGTATTAATTAACAATCAAGAAACAAATGCATTGGAATCTGAATAATGAATTCAAACATGAAGAAAGAAAACATAGTAGAAAAGAGTGTCTAACCATCCATATGCCTTTGCTATTAAGTGTCAAATAGAATAGTAATTCCTTACAAGGAATTTCAACATAAGTCCTTTCGATCTCCATTTTTTCGACCCTAATAGAGTCTTTCCTCTACCTATTTAAACTATCCACAAAACCCCCGATCCTATTTCCTAGAGTGTTCTTAATGACTATATCTAGATAGAATCTATCTATTAGGGAGGTTAGCTCAAAAAGAGCATATACATTCCAAAAATAGATCATTGCTCAACAACTTAATATCGTATGATCTTTCCATCATTACATTCGATTCGACAAAACATAGATTAGTTTGATCTAGACATACATTTCGACGTCTTTGCATTTCACAAGTAGAAACGAGTAGACACTACGATATTCCCTGGAAAATGTCAAAATTATGATTGTACCAATCTTCATGAAACTTTTAGGATATGATAATAGCAGTAGCTTTGGCAGTTTTTTGTTTGATCTTTGTGGTAAGAACGACATTATGCCAACAGAGTCTGAAGTTTATTCCTCTAAGCTCTTTGAGCAATGCCCTTTGCTCTTTTTTCTTCTTCTTGAAACCTTGAATCCTTTCTTTCTGATGAGCACTCCATTGTTCTATATGGGCCTTTTCTCTCTTCAACTATCTCATTGTCTTCTGGAGTCCTTGATCCTTTCTCTATCAGTTCTTAATTTAACCTTGAATTCGGGGAACTCTTCAGAAGGTGCAGGCTCATTCAGATTTATGACAACCTTGGGTTCTCTCAATTTAACTTGGTATTTAGAAACCAATCCTGAGTTGTGTTCTTCATCAGAACTTGTTGAATCCACGACTTCATGCATATTGTGATCTGAATCTACAAGGTAACCCTTTTTATTTTCAGGGATCTCACTAATACCTTTAACAATTTCTTTAGCTTTTGCGAATCTGGTTGTAGCTCTTGTTACAGGTCCTGTAGATGATGAAACAATCTGTTTACCTATTTTTGCTGGTTTCTTATGCGATGGAGGTCTTTTTTCTTTTTTCCTGGTACCTGCTTCAACATCTTCATAGTGATCTTCTATAACTATGACATTTTCTTCTTTGATTGAGGGATTGAACATGGCTTTGGACTTCAACCTATATTTGTTGGTAACCCTAGTAGAATTCCTTCTAGGGTTTTGAGACATAGGCACACCTTTATTCTTTGTCCTTTTGACTGCAACGCCTTTTTTACTGGTTGAAGGTGATTCATGCTTGGCTATAGTTTGAATCAGTGTTGAATATATCTCTGAAATATCGGATATGTCGGATATGTCGCCGACATTTTCCCCTGGCCAAAACTTTCCCCCAAAAATTACACGACATATCTAACACTTTGAAAGTGTCCCGACATTTTTGCCAATGTGTCCCAACATTTTCCAATATGTTGGCCTGCTGAGTTTTTTTGGAGTTAAAGTGCATGCGAGTGGGGTTTTAGAGGCCGCGGGTGCCTTTTTTTGGTCATTATTTCATTTGTGAAGTGTGAGAGAGCTAGAGAGGTGTGAGGAAAGCCATTGTGCATCTATCCAAGGAGGATAAAGCCAAGGATCTTTCTTCCATTAGCACCAGCGGAGAGATCAAGATTTCCAAGTATGATAAAAAACTTTTTTTTTTTATTTGTTTGAAGTTTGAACTTTGTTTTTTTAATTTTTAGAGTTAGGCTAGGGTTTTCAATGTGTTGCTTCTTGTTGTTTTTGAATGGAAGATGAGCATGGAGATGATTTGAGGGAGGAGGGGGAAACACAAGAGGAGGAGGAGGAGGAAAATGTTCCACTTCCAGTGGATACAGAGGCTGAGGAAGAGATTGGACTTCCAGTGGATCCAATGCCACCACCACCTCCACAGAGAGCTATACCTAGAGTTGGAATTGAGTCCATTGGGACTGGGAGGCAACACACTTTTCCTTCCACCTCATCCCCATCACTTACCACCTCATATGTAGAATCTGGAGCAGCCGGAGCTTCCACTCCAAGCTCATCTAGAGTACCTCCACGACCACCTACTACTTCCAAAGGAAAATTGGTGCCCTTTACCCGTAAAATGGCTAGAGAAGTAGCAGCACGACAGAGAGGGAATCAATGATTTGAATTTTGGATTCCTATGATCTATCATTTTCATTTTATCATGTACTATTTCGTATCTAGATGCCTCATGATGATTCATCTCATGAGATACATTTATTTTGATCATTTGATGTGATTTTGTATCTACCATCATCCTATCAGGAACATGTTTCAGAATTTTCAGTTTAGTAATGATATGTGACCACTTGACATCTTATGCATCTTATTTATTGGTTCTATTTTCATATTTATGTAGCAATTATTTGATGTTGTTGTTGCTTTACAAGTTTAAAAAATTGAAAAAAATGAATGGTTTTGTATTTTTTTGAGGTCTTGCGACATATTCCGACATTTTCTGCCGATGTCATTGAGAAGTTACATTATGGACCCTTGCCGACACTTTCCCTGACACAACATATACAGCATTGGTTTGAATATCAAAATATTCATCTAAATCTTCTTCCCCTTTAACATCTTCCTCAGAAAACATTTCGATTTCTAGATCCAATTTCGGTCTTTACCTCTACTATTCCTCATCACCCTGATAGTAGGCATTTATTCTTTAATAGGGGTTTCATCAATTGAAATATTTTGTTTCTGTGTAACAATATTTTTTCCTTTGTCTTTCTTCTGTTTGTTGGACTGTACGTCAGGATTTAAGGATTGCATGAGCCAGCTCCAGGGTTTTTGTATTTCTCTCAAAGCAGACACGACTAGAGTCTTAATTAAGACCTAATGAAACAGGATGCTCTTTGCATAGGAGGAGAGTGACTGCACTCTTTTTGACATCTTTGTCAAGATTTTGAGTAGAAAGTAGGAAGATTTAAAGGATAATCACCATTTAGATGCATTAATAACCTAATGTGATAGATATAAATTAGTGAGAATCTTCCTTCACAGGTGATATACCCGTGGATAACGATCAGAGCAGTGTGCCATTCTGGTCTAATCCAGTTGTGAGGAACTCCCTTTATCCAATTCAGATGTTGTTTATCTGGAAGCAAGAATTGATTGACAAACTCTGTAGCCACATGCCCCTTCTTCCACCATCATTCTCCTCCAACCACCAGTCTGCAAGCTCTGGCAATTGTTTGTTCTGTCACCGACATTAGCAACTTCTCGATCTCCACTTCGTAACCATCAAAGTTCTGTGCAAACTCCATAGAGACCTGTTTGTCGTGATCTTGGATAGTGGTGAGGAATTCGAACCAACCAACATCTGTGAACCTTTGATCCATCTAAGGATAAGCTTCGAGAAGTTTGGCACCCTCGAGTTCTAATCTAACCACTTGTCCGCTCCTCTTAGGTGCCATCAAAACACAATGCTACAACTAGCACTGCTCGGATTCTGAATATGCTACCTACAATCTATTAATATATAACCGTTCTCCTGAGAAAACATCTGCGCTTAAAATTCAACAAAATCAGGACGAAGAGTGATTGTTTCAAATAATGATCTTTGGGAATTGAACGATTTGAAATGAGTCCTTTGCAGGTACAGAGAAATACGATCCTATAATGGTTTGAATCATCAAATGATTCGATATCCATCATGGGACACATGCGAACTCTTAGTCCACGATCTGGGTAATCATAACGAAATCTGGGTGGCAGGCGCATATTAAGGCATGATTATATTTGCGCTACAGGAATAATTTTATTCCAGTAGCGCTATTAATGAATTAGCATAATTTGAATTTGTGAAGTTCAAATAGGCATATGAAGTGGCACATCATTCAAAACCATGTCTTAAAACTCCAAACCTAAAGAAATTATCCAAAAAGCTAAAACACAAACCATAACAAGCTGAAAGCAATGATTTAAATCAAATGAAAGAAGATAATGAAGTGCAGGTAGGAAGGAATTAGGATTAGGATTTCTCACTAAATCAAAAGCAAAATCAGAGACTAACAGTGCCCATACTTTTTGCAGTAATAGCATTGTATGCCTGATTTGTTATTTGATCTTCTCCCTCTGCCTCTTTGAGGCTGGAAATTCTGATTCTGGTTCTTTTGTTTGTGACCTTTACTTGAGTGATTGTTACTTGGACTTATCCCTCTTCCTCGACGAACTTTTCCTCTACCTCTGCCTCTCCCTCTATAGAAGGAGAATTGAGTCTTCAAGGTGTTGGCTATTGACTCATCTTAGAGATGTATTTTGGTCTCATGTGTCATTAGAGAGCCCATTAATTCATCTGTTTAAAAATTTTGACAAATCCTTGGATTCATGGTTGGTTGTAACAACCATTTCAAATTTCTTTGGAAGACTTCTGAGGACTTTCTCAACTTCGCTATCACCTCTCAAGACAACTCAAAGGGAAACAACACCTCGCAGACTTCGCCAAACTTGACATCAACTATACGTGAAGCTCAACCATTGTGATTTCAGTGTTACTTAGAAGATCAACCATTACTATTTCAGTAAATTGGGCAGTTCGATATTGTTCTTAATAATTAAAGTCCAATATTGTCCGCAATATTTAAAGCTCAAACCTTGTTATTTAAATAAATTGGGTTGTCCAGTACTGTCATGTTGCATGCATTTCTGATGTGGAACTTTATTTCCTAGGAAAGGTGGTAGTTATATTTATGCTGAATTTATTAAGCAGTAAACTGTTTTTTTGCGTTGAATGTATAATTTTGAAAGTTAAACAGTGAACTTTTTTTTTGTAAAAGTTAGATAGACTGTCTCAAAGGTAGATTTATATGTAAATCTGGAACAGAAATATTATATTTACTAATATAAGTTTTTTTTCTTTATTGAAAAAGAAAATAATATTTTAAGTAGTACATTTGTCATCCCATTGTTGGGTTTGGTTTATTCTCATCACAACTGTCTCTATCATTGTTATCTTATTTCAATAAATTGGTTAATTCAATATTTTTTAAAGCAATAAGTGAAGTTCAATCATAGTTTGTACTTCAAGCAGGGTAATAGTTGTATAGTTTATACTTCAATAAGCAGGGTAATAGTTGTATAGTTTATACTTCAATACAATAAGGGTAGTAGTTGTAAAGTAATTATTATAATTAGTCAATCATTAATGAAATCACAATTTTACATTGCTTAAATCTTATTTTTGAATACAAGTACAATCAATCCTCAAAACCTGCGAAAAAAAAGAATAAAAACTTAAAACTTTTAGAATAAATCTACAAGATAGATTATGATTTAAGATTACTTTTTTCCTTTCATAAATAAAGGAATAAACAATTAATAAAGTAATTAATTTATAATTAAAAATCACTTTTTTCTTTTAATGTATAAAGTAAATAATAATTTAATTATATATTTTAAGTAAAAATAATCACAATGCTATCTATTTAATGGAAAGAACCTAAACTTTGGAAACTTAATGTAAAAACAATTCAAATTGTATAAATCCATGCATAAAATTATTATAGTGCATGTAAACTTTGTGATTTAAGTTTTTGATTTTTCAAGATGAAATTTGGCAAAGCATTAGAGGATGAAATCACAATTTTATATTGTTTACTTTAAGTTTTTGAATGTATAAATTAATACAATATCTTCAAAAAGTACCTAAAAAAAATAAAAATGTAGAAAGTTTAGACTAGTTCCATTTCATCCTTCTACAAGATAAGTGATAAAATGTTATTTAATTTAATATAAATTATTTGAACTACCAATATCTATATTACACTATCTATTTTATATTGAAGTGTAGAATTAATAAATTTATAAATAAACAAATTGATTTAAAAAAAAATTGATTAAATAAACAAATTGATTTTAAAAAAAAATTGATTAAATAAACAAATTGATTTTAAAAAAAAATCTCTTTACTATCTTTAAGAAAAAGAACAATTTCCATTTAAGAAAAAGAAAGGATTTTCATTTTACATTTACTATTTCTTAACCTTTCTTTAATTTTTTTTAACCATTTATTAAAGGATCCCTTATTGCCATTCCTGTGTAACAAACGAAGAGAGAGCCAGACTTTCGATTGCTCTGTTCTTTAATGCGAGTATTGATGCAGAGGTGGCTCCGTTGTCAAAGCTAGTAAATGAAACAGCGCCTCGCGGACTTTGCCAAACTCGATATCACCAATGGTTAAGATCGATCACTGTTTTTAAACAAATTGGGCTGTTCAATGTTCTTGGTAAAAGAACCTTACTGTTTTTAAACAAATTGGGCTGTTCAATGTTCTTGGTAAAAGAACCTTTTAATAAAAGTTGAGCAGGTATGTGATAGGAAAGTTTTGTTGTTTTTATGAAAACAAATTGAGCTGTTAAATGTTTTTAGTAAGAGAATCTTTTAATGAAAGTTGAGCAGGTATGTGATATGAAAGTTTTGTTGTGATTTTTTGAATATATGACGAAACAATTGTGTTGTTTATTGTTAGGTAAAATAAATTTGTGATGTGAAAGTTGTGATATCCAATGTTTTTATGTGATAATATGCAATGTATGTGACATGAAAGTTGTGGT
>JASDQU011443882.1:0-21289 GCA_032191745.1 Picea mariana
TTGTGGTCATCTCACTGTCTTCAGATATTTATAACTTCTTGTCAATTTGGTAAGAAAAATATATAATCCTACTAACAAGTAGTTGAAAATATACACCCAAGTTGTTTGGGATTTAATTCAAAATCTACTATCTTTTAACATCACTCACATCAAAAGGGAATTAAATTCAATAGCTAATAAGTTGGTTGTTTTTACAGCCTCTCCTACAAGGAAATTATTGCCTCAAAGACTTGATTGCGCATTTTTTTCCTTATATTGACCTCATCTTCCTAATAATGTGGATGTTGGTTTTAGTCTCAAACAACCCTTGGTATGTTCTAATACCATGTTGATATTCATCTGCTACTCAACACTTAATAGTTAGCTCAAAATACAATCACTTTATCTACTAAAAGCACAACTAAGTAATCAACTAAACATACATTGGAAGCATAAACTAGGAAACCAAAATCTCACACACAAGACACCAATATTTTCGGGTAAACTACCCCTGGAAAAACCCCGAAGGGAAAACAAGTTCCAATATGCTTTTATTAAGGTCCATTCATGGATCCTGTAATAGGGAAAATGGCCCACTAAGATAAATACAACTACATACAAACCTCACCAAGTCTGCTCTATCGTACAACCCTTGAACAAAACACTTTTCGAGGTGTATGCAATTGTACTTCAGTAAACCCGTGTATGTAGGTCACTGTCTCCACTGAGACCTGCATACATGTACGAAAAACACATACGAAAATTTTTGTACGATGCTTCACTTTCCTTAGGATTTTATCCTATGAAACCCACATGTGGCTGCCTCTACTCTCTCTTCTCCTTGACATATATGACATCTAGATGAAATTCCTTCTCCACCTATCCATTGTCTTGAATCATGGTCTTTTGTGATCCAACCCTGTCTATATCAATACTTGGATGAAATATCTTCACCCAACCTGCGATATCTCCTCACACTAGTGTAAGAAAAAGTCCTTCTTTGCTTTTACACTCCTCACACTAGCAAAATTCCTTCTTTGCTTTTACACTCCTCACACTAGCAAAATTCCTTCTTTTCTATTCTCAACCTTGGTTTCTCACCAAAGTCCCAACCTTGAACTCTCATCAAAAGTCTCTCACAAGTGTATCTCACACAAGTAACTATCTTCCTTCTTCACGCTAGTCTTGCTTTTATAATCATGAGTTACAATCTATTTCTAATCTCCAAAGTGATCTACAATTGAGATTACTTCTCACACCCAATTAAGATTTAGATTACATGCTGCATGCTAAGCATGTTCCTTAAATAACTCAATTCACTAATACAAACACTTTTACTTTAATTCATTCCTTTTAACTAAATTAAACTCAAGACTAGAATATTCTCGAATAATTCCACATACTAGACACATGACAATGCATAAGTACCTATCTGATGCTACCACTAACATCAACACTCCATCTTAGCGAGGAAGGTACTTCTCCCACCTGGAGTTGGATCAATATTCATTACTAGATATTCTACCATGCCTGCTCTCCAATACACCTAATTGGATGATCCCTCTGACACATAAGCTATCCCTGCCATCATGATTTGATTTGTCTCCGAAGACTCACTACCTCTGAACATGCTCCTAGAATCCTCCTGCTTCTGAGAATCTTGCATGGCCATCTCGTACCATGACTCCTTGACAGAATTGGAAGGCTACTCCTTCTCACATGAACCTGAAGGTCGACTCCCTCTAATTTTATCAACCTTCAAAGATACCTACTCCTTGTTCTCTGCCACTTTGATACTAATACAATTTTCTCTCTCTAAATTCAAAGACAACTTCTTTGTCTAAGCTATATCCTCTGGGTTTGATCGGTGCGTTTCCATCCTGGAATGCTACGTCAAATCCCTTCTTCTCAATCACTGAAACTGATATCACACTCCTCTTGAGTTCTGACACCCATAGCACATTCATCACTCTCAATATTCCTCCTGACTCCAACTGAAACGATATTGTTCTAGATCCCCTCATTGCATGCTTGGTCCCCAATTTTCTCTCTCTAAATCCAAAGACAACTTCTTTGCTAAGCTATATCCTCTGGGTTTGATCGGTGCCTTTCCATCCTGGAATGCTACATCAAATCCATTCTTCTCAATATCTGAAACTGATATCACACTCCTCTTGAGTTCTGACACCCATAGCACATTCATCACTCTCAATGTTCCTCCTAACTCCAAGTGAAACAATATTGTTCTAGATCCCCTCATTGCATGCTTGGTCCCCATACCAAGTTCTACATGCATCTCTAAGTTAGAATCTGTGAAGCTCTCGAACATGTCTCATGCTCCTGTCATATGACATGTGGCTCCACTATCTATCAAACTTGCATCGGTTGATATGATGCCCAAGGAAGTTTAGGAAACAAGTAAGAACTCCGTCTCTTCAAATTTCTTGCAAAAATCATCCACTTGAGTCTTTGTCATCGCAACTTCCTCTAGTTGTGTTTCGTTCCCACCCTTCTTTCTATGTGAACATTGATCTGCATAATGTCCAAACCTGTGACATGCAAACCACTTGACTTTTATCATGTCCTTCTTCTTTCCATCCTGAGAGGTAGACTCTGCACTGGAAATATTCCTAAACTTACCCTTCCTTTTCTGGTTGGCAAGAGTAAGGTTCTCATCATGGATACTCTTCAAACCATCCCTGGACTCTAACCAAGTGTCATCCTAAATACAATTAGTCCATATTCTATCAAACCCTGACACTGTCTCTTGTGCATAGATCCCCTGCACAAAAGGTTCCCAAGACTTGGGAATACCTACATTCACCAACTCAACATCCTATACTGTGTCACCAATGGCTACAAGTTGATCTTGGATATGTGTAATCTTCATAAGATAGTTCACAATCGTGTCCTCATTGGACATCTTGACAACTTGAAGTCAGTGGTTCAAATGTAACAACTTTCATGTATTCTTGTTTTGGTATAGACTCACCAAAGTATTATACATTTCCTTGGCATATTTCATCTCAACAATGTGCAGTATCAAGTGATCCTTTATGGATTCTAGCAACACCCGCTTGGCCTTCACTTTCTTCTTCTTGTGAGCTTCCAATTCCTGCAGATCATTAGGACTTGCAACCACAACCTCAACATACTCTTTGAGGTCATTCTCCTCCAATAGAAGAAGAACCCTTTCCTTCCATCCCCAAAAGTTTCTTTCCCCTTCTAACCTATCCTCAATATTCAAAGTTTTCACCATTGTTTCTTAAAGGATGACTCCCTCTCTCCTTTAAAGCCTCGGCTCCAAGATATGATCTGATAACCCTCTATTGAAACTATCTTGTACTGTCTGGTACGACCATGTACGGGACTCTCAACACTGTGACCCACGTATGTACATTATTTTCATCACTATGACCCACATATGTACGTGACTCTCACCACTGTTACCCACATACACCTTCATGCACCTGCAAAAAAACATGTTCTGCCTCAGTTTTGTATCTTCCCTGAAATCCGTCCTTTGATTTTTTCCTCTTGGTTATAGATATTCTTGCAAATGCTAAGAACTGTGCTCTTGCTTTCCTTCCTTCAGATCCCTAGCTCTGATACCATGTTGATTTTAGTCTCTAAAATCCCTTGGTATGTTCTAATACCATGCTTATATTTATCCTCTACTCAACACTCGATAGTTAGATCAAAATAAAATCACTTTATCTACTAAAATCACAACTAAGTAATCAACTAAACATACAACAGAAGAATAAACTAGGAAACCAAAATATATCACAGAAGACACCAATATTTTCGAGTAAACTACCCTTGGAAAAACCCTAGAGGGAAAACCAGTTCCAATATGATTTTATTAAGGTCAAATTAGGGCTCCTGTAATAGGGAAAATGGACCATTAAGAGAAATACAACTACAAAAAAACTTGGCCAAGTTTGCTTCATCATAAGACCCTTGAACAACACACTTTTCAGGGTGTACGTGACTATCCTTTAGCAAACCCGCGTACGTACGTGAGTGTCTCCACTGAGACCTACGTACACATATGGAAAACCTGTACAAAAAATCTCATACGACACTACACTTTTCTCAGGATTTTATCCTCTAAAACCCACATGTGGCTGCCTCTTCTCTCTCTTCTCCTCGACCTGTATGACCTTCAGATGAAATTCCTTCTCCACCTATCCAAGATCTTGAATCATGGTCCTTTGTGATCCAACCCTTTCTGTATCAATACTTGGATGAAATCTCTTCACCCAACTTGTAAGATCTCCTCACACTAGTGTAAGCAAAAGTCCTTCTTTGCTTCTACACTCCTCACACTAGCAAAAGTCATTCTTTGTTATACTCAACCTTGGTCTCTCACTAAAGTCCCGACCTTGACCTCTCATCAAAAGTCTCTCACAAGTGTATCTCACACAAGTAAGTGTCTTCCTCCTTCACCCTAGCCTTTCTTTTATAATCACGAGTTACAATCTATTTCTAATCTCCAAAGTGATCTATGGTTGAGATTACTTCTCATACCCACTTAAGATTTAGATTACATGCTCCATGCGAAGCATGTTCCTTAAATAACTCAATTCACTAATAAAAACACTTTTACTTTAATTAATTCTTTTTAACTAAAGTAAACTCAATACTAAAATATTCTCGACGACTCCCACATGCTAGACACATGCCAATGCGGAAGTACCTGTCTGATGCTACCACTAACATCAACAATGGAATCATGGCAGATTTTCTCTAATGATGAAAGCATTTTTTCTTTTGTACAGAATGAGCTTTATAAGCCTAAGGAAATCATTTCTCTAGAAGATAATAAAATTCCTAAAGGGATGACTCCTCTCAAAAGATCATTTTCAACAAGTGATGTTAGCAACAAAAAGGATAATAAGGAAAATGAGCCAAAGCGGAAAATAGGAGATATCATTCATGTGAACATTGGTACTCAAGAACATCCCAAAGTTCTAAAAATAGGAGCCCAATGTTTTGAAGATGAAAAGAAAAAATTCATGGATTTATTCTGTGAGTTTAGAGATGTTTTTTCCTGGGCTTATGAGGATCCCAGTGGTTTTGATCCTAGTTTCATCTAACATGCTATTCCGATTAAAGAAGAAGAAAAACTTGTTAGGAAAAAACAGAGGCCTATAAACCATGTTCTTGAAGCTACTATAAGAAAAGAAGTGGAAAAAATAATAAATGCTCCTAGCTAAATACTCCGAGTGGGTATCTAATCTAGTTTTGGTGTGGAAAAAGAATGGTGACATTCATTTATGTGTTGATTTCCGTGCACTTAATAGAGAAAGCATTAAAGACAACTTTCTCGTTCCTAATATGGAGATGATATTGCAAAAAGTAGCAGGATCTCAGATGATGTCCCTTCTTGACGATTTTTTTGGCTATACTCAAATTAGGGTCAAGAGGATAGACACCTACAAAATCACTTTTACAACTCGATGGGGCACCTTCACCTATGAACAAATGCCTTTGGTTTAACTAATGCAGGTGCTACCTTCCAGAGAGATATGTAGATAACTTTTGATGATATTATCAGTAAGATAATCCAGATCTATCATGATGACTTAACTCTTTATTCTAAAACCCGATCAAATCATTTTGATCATCTTAAACAAGTCTTCTTGTGTTGCCAAAAATTCAACATGTCTTTAAATCCTTCAAAATCTATTTTTGGTGTCACTCAAGATAAGCTTCTCAATCACATTGTTTCTGATTCTGGAATCATTATTGACCCTGAGAGGGTTACTGCTATTTTAAATCTCCAAGCCCCTACATATAAAAAGGAAATATAATATTTTATGGGTAGAATTAACTTTGCTAGAATATTTGTTCCTAATTTCATTGTGATGGTTAAGCCTACTCATAATATGTTGAAACATGTTCAAAATTTTTCATGGACTGAGGATGTCAAAAAAACTTTTTTAGGAATCAAGAAAGCAATAAGTTTTGCACCGATTCTGGAAAAATCTAATTTTGATAAAGAATTCATTATCTGTACAAATTCAACAGAAGTATCGATCTCTACTATTCTTCTACAAAAAAATGATCAAAATAACGAACAACCTATAGCTTACATGATCCAAAATCCTTTCTGACGATGAAGTCAAATACTCTCTTATTGAAAAACATACTTTTTCTCTTATTAAGGCTGTAGATAAATTTCACCACTTTATTCTTGGAAATAATATGCAAGTAAAAGTCCCTTTACCTGCTGTCCAGTTTTTTCTTTCACAAACTCACCTTTCAGGAAAACTAGCACATTGGATTGCAAAAATGCAAGAACATGCTTTAATGATCACAACTTTAAAAACTATCAAGTGACGAAACTTAAAACTTCACTTGGCTCAACATCCTGAACCAAGTGATTCTTCAGAAAATGATGAAAATGTCTTATCAACATTGTTTTTTTATATTGAAAATTAGAATCTCAAAATATTTGAACATCCTTGGTATAGGGACCTCATTTATTATTTGAAATTTCAAAAGTGTCTTGATTACCTTGAATTTAATCAACGTAGAAGGCTCTACCTTGAAGCCTCTAAATACATGATCTTAGGAAATTCTTTATTTCGTAGATATGTAGATGGGATGTTGTTACGTTGCATTGATTATACAACTTCCCATAAAATTTTAAAAGAAATTCATGGATCAACATATTCAAATATCCATATTGGTGGTCACTTTGCAGCAAAAGCCATCGCTTTAAAAATTCCAAGAACACGATATTATTGGCCTTTCATTTTCAATGATTCCTTTAAATTTACGAGGGCCTGTTATAAATGCCAAAAACTTGTTGGAAATGAGCAATTCTCTTCCTTGCCTTTACAACCCGTCCTTCCTAATTTTCCATTTTCAAAATGGGGTTTAGATTTCATTGGTCCTATCAATCCTCCATCCTCTACATGGAATATTTTTATACTTACAACAACAAATTACTTTACTAAGTGGACTGAAGTTGTACCAATCAAGCATGCCCAAGATGAACAAGTCATTTAGTTTCTAGAATCTAACATCTTTTATCGTTTTCGTCTTCCTATTGAAATTATTTCAGATAATGGACCAGCCTTTATTTCTGCAAGATTCACTCAATTTCTTAATAATTTTGGAGTGAAACATTTTACTTCTTCAACCTATTATTCGCAAGGAAATGGGCAAGTTGAATCCACCAATAAAAATTTGATCAATATTTTGAGGAAGATCATAGATGATAAACCCCATCAACGACACACACTGCTCACATATGCACTTCGGACAAATCAGACTACCGCCAAATGTAGTATTGGTCATGTCCAATTTAAACTTTTATATGGCCAGGAAGCTATTATGCATGTTGAACTTGAACTTACCTCTCTTCGATTAGCTTTACAGGCTGAAGAATTGAATACAAAATATATTTCTGAGAGAATAAATGCCTTGCTAGCCTTGGAAGAACAAATAAATCATGCTCTAAAAAATCTTTGAAAAATGAAACAATATGTCAAGAAATATTTCGATAAAAAGGCTAAACCAGTTGTCTTTAAAGCTGATGAGAAAGTACTACTTCGGGATTCTGCACATGTTGATAAAGGAAAACATTCTAAGTTCCAAAAACTTTGGCTAGGTCCTTATAAGATCACCTCCGTCATTGGTAATAAATCCTACCTATTAAAAGACATGGATGGACAATTATTTTCCTATTCTACGAACGGTTCATATTTGAAGCATTATGTTGAACCAGGTGATTGATGAATTAATTTTCTAATTCTTCTGTATATATTTGATTTTGAGTTATTCCTTTTTCTGTTTGTACAGTTTAATTTTCTTTTGATTTTATTTCAATTTGTTTTCTCTTTCATTTTTCTTGATTTTTGAGTCAGTTGGATCATTCAAGCCACTATGTGGTCATGTTGTATACAAAACTTCCTGATTAAAAAGAGGCATTTTCAACCTCTTTTTAATCAACTTCTTGAAAATGAGTGTAGCCGACACATCTCTCTCTTTAGAGATAAACTAACACTATTCTAGTGAGATTGTGTGCTTTTCATTTTACAGTCTTTTGTATTCGAGACAATTATTAATAGAATCTTAGTTTAACTGTATTACCATGTGTCTTGGAATATCTGTGTGTGTTTCCTTGTTATATCTCTACCTTCCTGTCCTTATCAACATAATTCAGATCAACTCCTTGATTCAATAAGCACTATGGCCCTTTGCTTCTTAATCTATCGTGCAATCTTAAGGGTTTGAGGTGCTGCAAAATTGCCAATGCATGAACATATATTTCACACCTCTCATTGTTGTTCGAAATTTATACATATTTTTCCTACTCTTTTAAGTTCACAATTTCTTCCTCATCCCTTTGTGCAGATGCCTCCTTTTCTTCTTCGTCATTATTCTCCAAGGTGGACAATTTTGCTTCTTCACTAATATGGATTTGAAATTAGGATATCACCAGGTATGAGTCAAAGAAGAAGATACCCATAATACTACCTTCAAGACAAGGCAAGATTTGTATGAGTTGTTGGTTATACCATTCGGTTTATGCAATGTACCTACTACATTTATGAGACTAATGAATGATGTTTTACACCCGTATCTAGATTCATTTTTATTGTTTATTTGGATTATATACTGGTTTATAGTGCTACCTAGGAGGAGCACATCTCACATCTTACCCAGGTTTTATAGACCCTGAAGAAGCACCAACTACTAGTTAATCTCAAGAAATGTGAGTTTGATCAGTAACCTTTGGTGTATCTAGGGTATGTGATTAGTGGAGGCAAGCTCAAGATATATCCTGCCAAGATGGAGGTCATCATGAAATGGCAAGTTCCTACAAATTGCACATAATTTAGGAGCTTTGTTGGGGTAGCATAGTACTTGTGGAAGTTCGTATCTTCATTTTCAGCAGTAGTTTCACCACTCCACACAATAACAGTGGGCAGTAAAAGTTTCTAGAGGGGGAAGAATTAGTATAAGGCTTTCAATGAGTGGAAAATAAATATCAATAAAGCACTAGTACTCAAACTACCAAAATTGTAGAATCCCTTCAAAGTAGATAAATAGGCGAGTGCATATGCCATGGGAGAAGTCATGATGCAAGGAGAAATGAATGTTTGTTATCATTCTGAATTATTTCATGGGGCGGTTCTTAACTACCCTACCTACGATAATGAGGTCTATTCCCTAGTACAAGATGTCAAAAAGTGGAAGCACTATATAATGGGCAAGGAGATCATCATCCACATAGATCACTAGTCGCTCCAGTATTTGCAGGCCCAGAGTAAGTTACAACAAACTAGACACTACAAATGGATGTGTTTATTATAACACTTTCATTTGGTCATAAAGTATAATAAGGGTAGCAAAAAAAAGCTGGTAGACATGCTTTCATGGACGTCCACAACCAAGATTACAACTTTGGGAACTCTAATGCACATGGATCCTTTTACCAATGATGCATACGAAGAGGAATACACAGAAGATGAGGACTTCAAGGAGGTATTTCAACAGCTATAGGGCCAAATTCATATAGAATAAGGTGACAGAAAGGCTGATTAGCATTTCCAAAATGGTTTACTCTACAATCTTGACAATCTCTATGTTCCTAAAGGTGAACAATTGTAGCTTATCTGAGAGGCTCACACCTCCAAGGCTGCAGAACATTTTGGTGTTGGGAAGACAATTGCCAGCTTATAGAGGTATGTGTACTATCCCATCATGCAATAATATTTAGCACAATATATTAGAGGATGTATACTTTGTTGTACCAACAAGCCCAGTAACAGGAAGCAAGGTCTATACCATCCCCTACCTGTACCCACTTGACCTTGGAAAAGTATTTCCATGGATTTTGTGGGAGGTTTACCAACAACCAGGAAGGGACATGACTATCTATTTGTGGTAGTTGACATGTTTAGAAAAATGTGCATTCTTGTGCCTTGTAAAAAGACCATCAACAGACAAGAAGCAACAAACAAGTTATTTGAACAGGTCCGGGTGCACTTTGGGATACCAAGGAGTATCATCTCAGATAAGGACACCAAATTTCTTAGTTCCTTCTGGACTACATTGTGGGAGAAGATGGACACTAAGCTTAAGAGGTCTACAACATTCTATCCACATATGGATGGGAAGATAGAATTAGTCAACAAGAATTTGGTGTAAATTTTGAGGGGTTATAATCAGACGCATCCGAAGACTTGGGATGAAATCTGATCTATATACAACACTCTTATAATAGGGCAGTCCACACTTATACTAGTAAGTCACCTTTTGAAACTTGTCTTGGATATTTTCCACCTTCACCCTTAGATGTTGTATATGGACAACAAGGAGGAGTGAGAGAGGACCTCACAGGAGATGCATTAAAAGCAGAGAAATTTGTTGAGAAGATCAGACAGATTCATTTGTAAGTACATGAGACATTGAATAAGTCACAGGAAAAATACAAGGCTATACATGGCTAGCATCGAATATAGAGAACATTTAGAGTGGGAGACAAAATATGGTTACAATTGAACAAGGAAAGACTACAAGGTCCTGGTAAGAAGATCAAGGCTATGTGGTATGGTCCTTTTGAGGTATTGGAAAAGGTGGGAGATAACGCCTACAGACTCAGTATACCCCCATACATGTGCATTTACTCGATAGTGAATGTGGAGAATCTCAACATCTATGATCCCTCCACGTTGGATCGAGAGGAGGAGAAGGTACTACCTTCCACTGAGGATTTAACCAGATTCTCAAGCAGAGTTGATAGATGACACAATTTTGTAGAAGCGGTCCATAAATACAAGACAAGGGCAACATGAACTTTGGCAGGTCGGGTTGAAAGGAGAACTTCCAGGCAAATCAAAGTGGTAATCCAGGGAGAAGGTAGAAGAAAAAATTCCTCTCTTCATTCAGTAAATATTTTGGGGACCAAAATCCTTCTAAATGGGGAGGTGTGATCTATATTGGATAATTATATTATTTTCCATCTATCTTTATGCTTTTAGAGTGGAAACAATTGGAGGAATCATCTTGCAAGGTCATTTTAGTGGCAGGTCCTCGTTTGGAAAATTTGGGTCCAAAACCTTACAAAGATAATTTGAGGCATCAAATGACATGTTTTGGGGTTAAAACTTTCCTAGCATATCTTGGACCCTGTGGTGTTATTATACACATTGAGACCTTTCCAACGATAAAAAAATCACATTAATCAGAGCTCGTATGTGAAAGTTACACCTCCCAAAAGTTGACCTACTGTGTTGACCACCATGTTATGAGAGGATTCTATGTCAACCCTCGTTACTCATGCATATGGGGCTAGCCACACATGTAATTTCAAGAATATTCTAGAAGTTTCAAAACCCTATCACATTTGAGGGTTGAGGAAGGAAAAAAAAGATACCCCTAGATGGCTATTGGGCTATGTTAAATATCAGGCGACTCGGAGGAGAAGGGGTTCCATTTTGTGTTATTGTATTTTGTTCCATGGTATAGAAGAACAACTGGGAGTGGGAAATTAGAGAGAATAATAGAATGTGTTTATGTTCTGTAGGAGCCTAACAAGCCACAAGTATCAGGTAACTCCATAAAGAGTGCCTTCTTCTTTATACTTGCATTATTTCCATAGCAGAGAAGCCTCACCTTCTAGCTGGGTTTTCTCCCGTAAGGGTTTCCCATAGCAAATCTTTGTTTTATTTTGTGCATGGTGTGTGATTGTGTTTTTCTATTCTCTATTTTCCGCATTTGATCTATTTTCATGCATATCTTGAAAACCAGTAACTAAAAAAAAATGGAATCTAATGGAATTTAACCTTCATAGTGTATATTTCAGTTTTATTTATCAGATATGTTGTGATGAACTGTTTGTTGAGGAAAAGATATGAAATGATCTTACTCAAGCATTTTCATATTCTTCTTGGCTAGAGAAAAATAGACGGGAATGTCACCCTATGTTTATAGCCATCAAAAAGAATATGCTAACTCACAAGTATTGATTACAAGTGCTTAGGCTAGTCTTTTTATAAATATAAGCTTACTTGAAAATTCATTATTTATATGATTTTCTGAATATAATAGTTGCTGAAATAAATGTAGAGACATAAGTAAAGACACCAAGATGATAATCAAGACAGATGAGACATAAAGAAATCCTTTATTTCATTCCAATTCATCAAAGAGTCATTCTCTTTACAAAATATCGTGAAGAAGTTTTGGACCAAAGTCAAACTTAGACGTCCCCGATGAAACATACAAAAAGACCTCTAGCATAAAATAAAAAACTGAACTCTAAAAGCTGGATCAACTTGCCATAGGTTGCCTCCCACTCGACTCTGCACAATATCCTTTGTTAGTCATGAAAACTAATTCACAAATAGACAAGTCTACACAGACTATCAAAGATAGATCAACACCTCTAAAAAGCAAGTGTCTGAATGATGAAATTCAACCCTGAATCTTGTTGTCTACAATAAGACCCTGCTATCATAAAAATGAATTAGGCTTGTGATAAATTAAGGAATGAATGAAAACTGAACTATCTCAACATAAACTCAAAGAGAAAACCTTAGTATGCTTCTCCTTCTCTCCCCATGTTCCTCCCTTTGCTTTTTATTTTAAGCAAATTAGAATTGGTTGAAGTAGTTGAACTACCTCATTAGTTAAGTTAACTAAAAACTCAACCAACTATTTAGTTAGGGGGAAAAGTAATAAATCATAATAAGGGTTTTAAATAAATAATAACTAGTAGGTGGGACCCCTTGTGACTCCCATTTAGCTCTTAACAATCATAACATAACTAGTTAATTAAACAAGAACATCCCTCCTTGTGACTCCTATCATCACATGCATGTTTAACAATTTATCTCATTGATATTTGACATTATTTTAAAAAATACATTACTCATATATCCAAAAAACATGCTATCCAAAAATCCGAGGTCAACTATTCTCAACAATAAATAAATGAATAAAACTTAAAATCCATATTTTCCAGTTTGTGAGGCAATCTTTCCCTTGTTGTTGCTACCACCTTTTAATATCTTTGAATTTTCCTTAGGATGTGTGGAGCCTTTAGGCCTAATATCGCTGATCATATGAGAGCAATCGCCCCTCAAATGCATACGAGAGGACACAGATTTATTAGAGCCATTAGAGGGTGAGGAAGGGGCGACAATGGCTTTTCCTTTAACAGGGGCATGGTGGGCCTCAATTTTCAACCTTTTGCTTGAAGAGCTCATTCATGTATGCCTAATTGTTTAGCAAATAGTTCCTTTAACAACCATACACAACAACTCCTTTAAAATATGAAATAAATTTTGGCTCAACAACATATCAGACTCATGCAATCCAATCCATACAAAGTGTTTAACCATTGTCAATGAGCATGGGGTGAACAAAGGTTCTGGGATATGTGAGGGGTTTGTATTGAGCGAAAAATGTTAAAATGAGGGGGAAAAGAATCATGGTTACTACTCATAGACAACACACAATCAACTGTAATGTAAATCAAGGAATATGTCACAGTAATCCATCCAAGAAACTGCGATTTCAAACTGTTCCAATACAAAATTCTCTTAACTGTAATTAAATTTTAAGAACAGGGAGTGAAAAATGAATGTGGGAAGGCGAGGGGATTGTAATTAATGAAAAGTGAAATAATGGTAGGGAAAGAGAGCGGATACTGCTCATAAAATTAATTAAGTAATCCATAAAACCATTTTATATCAGATGTAAAAGATCCAACACCAACCAAATAATCACTATGATCAATAAAATAACTAATGTGTATAGTTCAATCAATTATGTGTATTAACTTGCTCATTGTTATCAATTAAATCTTTAACACAGTGTCATCAAAACAAGACAATATGCCTTCCAAACAACCTAGACAAGAGTTTTGTTTCAAAACAATTTCCAAATGAACACACAGTCCCTTGTTTCCACTCTGTTTAACATCAAAATATCAACCATTGTCCATGAGTTATTTCCTCAATCAAACATAGACAAAAAAAACATGCCCGATTTCATCCCTCAATTCCATTTAGCAATTAAATTGTAATGAGACCATACTGCCACAGAACCCGTTCCTATCTCTTCTATGATGCATGATGTTCATCAAACATACACAGTGAATAGTCAAACACAACTGACACAATTTGCAATACTCCCATTTGGAAATTAAAACACACAGTAACAACATCCCTGCGGTAAAAACAAAGAGGAATATCCCTGATCACCAAAAAACAATGCTGAGTCAACAATCTAACTATTACAACACAAGAGACAACGATTGCATGCCCACTTCATATACTAGAATCAACCCATTAACCATGCTGAACTTATCATTTCGATTGTTATAATAACCAATGCAGTGACTAAATACCAATAACCAACACCACTGTCAACATAATCAACAGAGAGAGCGAGCAATCGAACTCTGTCGACGATACACCACCACTCACAACAATCAACAGTATACCCGACAGGACATAACAATTCCTTTTATATAAAACCGAGATTTGAGAAATCAAGGGTTCGCTCTGTGGACCAACACAGGGAGACTGGAGTCGACCCCTAATAACGAGTGAGAACTTCTGAGATCATATGGTGGAAACATGGGTCATACCACAAACAACTCTGCATATAGGGTGACAGTTCATGATATAGGAGAGACTATGAACAGAGGAGCATCGAATTCATTTGGGTTCGTAATAACACTGAGAACACGTAGAGTATAACCCTCGTGTTGTTCCCAATCAACCCGAACAATGCTGAGATAAGACAGAGCCATGAAATAACAATCAACCTTTAGCAAGCCCCTTGGCATAATAGCCCACTGTGAAAATGTCAATAACATGAACGAACCCATACCCCGGTGAGACTATACGCAGTGACAGAAGGTGGTTCAAACCTAGCGACCCCATAACAATAAAATGACCGGGTATGGTGACAAGAAAAGTGTGGAGACAACCAACAAATCGAGACTGAATGAAACCCTCCACCCAAGACCATTAAGGATGACAGAGATATTTCATGGCTACTAATACTTAGAAAAACCAATGAACCTGTGATTTCAACCATTATTGAAATGAAGCCACACAGAACATCCATTTCAGAGAAATATCACAAGTTTACACAGTTGCCAGTCTCAAGAAAATCACATACCCATACATCACCGAGACAATATCTATTTCATAACTAGAGTGGGTTCATGGATGGTGAAAAGACATGCCTGTAAGCAAGAAAACCTTAAAAATGCGAGCTTGGCCGAGCAGTTCTTCCTTTGCCTGAAAAATCGAAGCTTAACCATAACAGACACAATTGAACAATAGCCAAGCCAGGGTGATGACCAATGGGAGGGGTATGGAGTGACGTGCAGTAGATGCACGTCGCATCCATCCTCCAATCATTCAATTTCTTAGTACACACTAACCCACTATTCCATTAATTCATTCAATTAAACCATGCATCGAAACCAACATCCACTATTTGCCAAAAGCGCTACCCTGTGTCACATTAACCACTACCAACCATACTATAATGCATATCACATGGGTTTCCATATTACTAAATAAATCGTATAACCACTAACCCCATTAGCTAGGACTAACAACAATCCCTTTAATTCCAATGCATATAGTGTAGCATATTAGTATAGTTTAGCTTCTTCCTTTTGTATCTTGTTCAAATTGCTTTAATGTCTTTTCAACTGCTCTTATGTGTTATTAACATGTATCTTGTGCAAGTGTCATAGTAATGAATCAAGGAGTAGATATAAAAGACAACAATGGATAACATAAGCCATCATAACATGAAATTAGATCTTAGAACAACAAAAACAACACATAACATGCCTCATCCATCATCCATTTGTCGCAGTTAGAACCAACATTCCACCATCAATCACGTAGAGCCCTGTAAGCAATGTTGAAACAACAACATAAATATCAAATAAGCACCTGATTTGATCCTCCAATCTACAAGGGGGTCCCACCTACTAGTATTATATATATCATTTAGCATATAATTAATAGGCTTTAGCAATACTTTGTGGGAAAAAACCTTGTTGCGATTTTAATCGTCAACAAAATGGCAAATCCACAGGGAAAATTGTTTTCAACAGATTTAGAACTCAGTTTTCATGGTTTCGCAGACCAAGAATAGTAGATCAAGAAGATATAACCAGAATGATTATGCAACAGGGGGAAGTGAGCATAATCATCGTAATAACATAATCATTCAGCCAGAATCTGCTCTTTACTCCAAGGAGAAAAATTTATGGACTTGCTCTTTTAACTCTCAAATGGGTGAAGAAATGGAAAGCAGAAGCGGGAGATAACCAATTTTTTATAAGACAACAGTGACAACAGATAACAAATTCAAGGGTGCTTTCAGAGAAAACATCGTAACAACTATATAAGCTTGATTGTTATTGACTAACAATTCCTTGCAGGAGTGTCACTGTGGCAAAACTGATCCAACGTCTTATTCTTGACCAAAATCAGCTAAGAGATAAAAAAACAATAAAAATCGTTACAAAAATAAGACTACAAAATTTAAAATAGTAGAAAATAAGACGACATAATGTAAAAGCAACAGGAAATTATTAAAAAAGAAAGCATAAATAAACTACCGTAAAAGCGGGAATGAAAAATAGTGGCAAAAAAAAGTAAGCAAAGCTAGAATACTAGTGTACAAAAAATCCAAACAACGTTAGAACTTTTCAAGTTGGTTCCATGTAATGCTTCAAGTGAGAACCGTTAGTGCTGTAGGAAAACAATCGCTCCTGTAAATATTTTAGAATGTAAGAGTTAGTACCTAAGACAAAAGCGATCTTGAAAGGACCCAACCATAATTTTTGAAATTTTGAATGTCTTCCCCTATCAGCGTGAGCTGAATCCCACATCAATACTTTTTCATTGACCTTAAATTTGACAGTCTTGACACTCTTGTTGAAATACTTCTTAACAGTTTGTTGTCTCCTTTTAATATTATCCAAAGCAAACATTCTTTGCTCTTCCAAAGCTAGGAGTGCGTTTATTCTTTGTGAAACATTGGAGGAATTTAATTCTTCGATTTGTAACATCAACCTTAGGGAGGGAAGTTATAACTTAGTTGTCAAGAGGGCTTCTTGACCATAAACAAGCTGGAAAGGAGTGAAACTGGTGCTTACCTTGGTGGTAGTTCGATCTGCCCAAAGGGCGTAAGTAAGGAGGGTGTGCCACTAGCGAGGCTTATCTTCGATGAGCCTTTTGATGATTCTTACCATATTTTTGTTGGTAGACTCAGCCTGCCCATTTCATTGGGGATAATACGCTGATGAAGTGAAATGTTTACCCCCAACTTAGCTAAAAATTGGGTTAACTTAGCATAAATGAAAGCGAGACCATTGTCTGTAATAATTTCTAATGGAAGACCAAATTAGGAAAAAATGTTATTTTCAAGGAAAGAAATTACCTGATCATCTGTTGAATGCTTAAGTGGGACAACTTCAACCCATTTTGTAAAATAGTCTATGACTGTCAAAATAAAAATTTGTCCCGTTGAAGATGGAGGATTAATAGGACCAGTAAAATCCAATCCCCACTTTGAAAAGTGAAATTCTGGGAGGACATGTTGTAATGGCATGGCTGACAGGTGTTCTTTCCCTACAAATTTTTGGCACTTGTCACAAGATCTCGAAAAAACATAAGAGTCACGAAAGATCGAAGGCCAATAATATCCCTTCCTAATAATATTGAAAGCAGTGGTTTTAGCAGAAAAATGACATCATACATGAATGACATAACTTGAAGAACCATGAGCTTCTTGCAATAGTTTCTATGCGTTCTCATTGTTTACACAACGAACCAACGCACCATCAACATATCTTCGAAATAAGAAGTCTCCTATAATGACATAACTTGTAGATTCAAGATAGAGCCTTCTCCTTTGATGAGTGTCTAAATTGTCTGGACATCTTTGGTTTTGTAAATAGTAAATTAAATTCTTATACTAGGGATGTTCAAACAAAGGGAGGATCTGGTTATCAATGTAAAAGAGAGATGATAGGGAACTATCCTCTTCCTCAATTTCTTCACTATTCTTAGCATGCTGAACTAAGTGAAGGGCTAAGTCATGTCCCTTGATAGTGGTAGAAGTCACGATATTCAAATCATGCTCCTGGATCTTGGCGAGCCAATGTGCAAGCTTCCTTGAAAGATAAGTCTATGAGAGAAAAAACTTGACAACAGGTAAAGGGACTTTTACCAACGTATGCTTACTTAAGATGAAGTGGCGAAACTTTTCAACAACTTTAACAAGAGCAAAAGTATGTTTCTCAATAAAAGAAAATTTAAATTCATCATCAGACAAGCTCTAACTCATGTAAGCCATTGGTTTTTCATTGCCTTGGACATCATTTTGCATGAGGACATCAGAAACTGCTTCCTCGATGGCATTAGTATATATCGTGAATTCCTTCTCAAAATTTGGCTTCGCCAAAACCAATGCGGAACTGATTGCTTTCTTAATCCCTTCAAAATCATTTTTGACATCATCTGTCCAAGAGAAAGAACGATCTTGCTTAAGCAGATTATGAATTGGTTTGACCATCACAGCAAAATCTGGAACAAACCTACGGACAAAGTTAATAACCCCCATAAAAGCTTGAACCTCCTTCTTGGAAGTGGGAGCAGGAAGATTAAGGATAGCAACAATCCTTTCAAGATCAATTCTTATTCCTTAATCAGAGACAATGTACCCAATGAGCTTTCCCTCGGTAATGCTGAAAATGGACTTAGAAGGATTTAAAGAGATGACAAATTTCCTACATCACATGAGAACTTTTCTCAGATGACCAAAGTGATCTGATAGGGTTTTAGAGTAAACAATTAAGTCGTCTACATAGATCTGAATGATCCTGTCGATCAAATCGTCGAAAGCTATTTTCATAGCTCTTTGAAAAGTGGCACCTGCATTAGATAAGGCAAAATGCATACGTTCATAAGCAAAGGTACCCCAACGAGTAATAAAGGTGGTCTTATATTTATCTGCCCTTTTTACCTTGATTTGATTGTAACCGGAAAACCGTCAAGTAAGAACATCATTTGTGACCCTGCAACTTGCTGCAAAATCATTTCCATGTTAGGGAGAGGGCAGTGATATTTTATACTAGCTCGATTTAATGCACAAAAATCAACGCATAATCTGATCTGGTCAATTGTTTTCCGAACAGGAACCAAATTTGAAACCCATTCAGAGTAGTTGATCAGAAAGATGATTCCAGCCTTCAAGAGTTTTTACAACTCCTTTCGAATAGTTTCTTCTAGCACAGGGTTGATAGGTCTTTGTTTTTGCCTAACTGGTTTTATGCCTTCATTAATGGGGATGGCATGTTGTATAAGACCAATATCAAAACCACAAAGATCCTCATAAGGCCAAGCAAAAGAATCTTGAAATTCTCCAAGTAGCTTGGCAAACTTCATTTTTTCTTCATCTGAACATTTGGCACCTATTTTATCATTCTTTCGAGCCTCAGGTGTCCCAATGTTCAAGGAGATGGTTTCACCCACCTTCCTTTTTGACTCCTCTTCTTTATGTCTCTCTTTATTGCCTACATCACTCGATGAAAACAAACTCTCTAGAGGAGTCAAGCCCTTAGGAATCTTGTTATCTTCTATGGATATAATTTCCTTAGGCTTAAAAGGTTCAATTTGAATGAAAGCAAAAATGCTCTCATCGTTAGGGAAGACCTGCCAAGATTCTATATTGTCGGGGATATGCAGACGATATAGAGATTTAAAGGTACAATCAGGTCTGTGTGGCAGAAGTTGCTAATTAAGGGAGGCTGCAAAAATAGCTAACTGATCAGCCATTGAGTTTAAGTCCCTCTTAACATGAGTGATGTTGAAAGATAAAAGGTTCGAGATAAGTGCCCAAACAGTTTGGGTGTATCGTTTCATAAACTTGTTGTTAGGAGAGTAAATTTTATGTATAAGGTTCACAACAAGCTCGGAATCCCCAAAAACTGAAAGGTGACTAGAACCAAGATTATAAGCGTTCTCAATTCCCAATAAAAAATATTCGAATTTGGTGACATTGTTTGTGCAAGAAAACTCCAACCTATAAGAAAAGTTATGGATTTTTCCTACAGGATAAATCAAGATAATGCCATCTCCATTACCTTCATTACAGAATGAACCATCAAAGTGCATGTGCCACATACCATCATCTAAATCAATTTGTTCCAAGGGAATGTTATCCTCCTCAACAAAGATGGAATACACCCCTAGGCCCTCTTCGTTATAATTCACATTAGGCTGTGGAACACTTTCTATGTAAGGTGAAATCCTTCCCTCTCTAAGGACTATAATGTTTTTACCATTCCAAGGAACGGATAAGTGTGTCCCATCGAGTGAGAGGTATCCACCCGTCAAAGCTTGCCAATCTCTTCCCAAGATGATTGAGTAATTGCTTACTAGCATATCAATTACCTGAATACTAAGGGTTGTCCTTATTTCAGGGTGAGCACACAAAACTAAGGTCACATCTTTAATCTTGCCTATGGTTGTTTTTTGTAGACTATTATAGGAGAGCATGCTTCTGCATTTTCATTGGTACAAGACAAGCCTATCTCTTCCATAATAATCTTCGACATCACACTTGGGCCCGAACCGCCATCAATGAGGAAACAATGGGCAATCTTATCCATAATCTTTACATAAATGTAAAAAGTGGGGTTTTTTACAGGGTATCTAAAGTTATGTACACCTACTTTATTTACAGATGAATCCTCTTCGTTTACCTCGTTAGAAAGATTGGGTACAACAAAATATTTTCCTTCCATGAATTGTTTTAGATGCATTTATTGTTTAGGGATGACAACCATGTCCAGAAGGGTTGCATCTGCTTTGATGTTGGCCAACTGATTCAAGATATTGTACTTGGAAGAGGGGAGAGGGGAAGTTGTTCCTTGACTGTTAGGAAGCTTAGGAACCTGAACAGTAGCAACAAGTGAGGATGAGCTTGGGCTAGAAGAATTACGGGGAGGATCAATTTTTCCCTTGGGAGCATAGGCTTTGTTCCTAGTATTGATGATCATGACATCTTCTGGCTCTGTAAAATATAGGACAATGATAGTAGTTTCTGGTCTTTTACCAAAGATCTTATCTTTGTCACTCTTCCTTACCTCACATGTGTTACAGGTATGAACTAACTGAGAGGGGGGGGTGAATCAGTTAGTGTAGATTATTAACTATTTCTCTTCTTTTTAACTTTGAATCATTAATCTTAGTGGCAGTAAGTCTTTACTGTGAAATTCAGAGTTATAAAC
>JASDQU011443882.1:21389-35355 GCA_032191745.1 Picea mariana
CTTTAAGGATGTGGAGGCATTACTTATGGGCAGAAAATTTTTATTGAGGACAAACCATAGTGGTTTGAAATATTTTTTCGAATAACCAATGTTAAATGCCAGACAAACTAGATGGTTGGAATTTCTTAGTGAATATGACTTTGAAATCAACCACATAAAGGGAAAATAGAACAAGGTGGTTGATTCACTCAGCAGAAGGGTGCATAAAATGCATGCTAAGACTCAATATTACTGATAAAGAGGATGAATATTTAGATAAAATAATCGACAAAGAATTGAGCCAAATCAATTCAAAAAATCGCTTGGAGATAGGAACTCCTCTTAACAATTATAGAACTGAAGCTTTTCATTGGTATGAATCGATTCGTTATAATATTACCGGGTATTCGGAAAATATATTGAATATATTCTACTTTATGAAAAGGTCCAGTTGCAATTTAAAGAATCAAATTCGAACAAATTGCATAGAAAATGAAATTTTTCATAATGTAACTAAAGATACAATTGACCGGCATTCATCAAGCTGGAGAAAAAGTGTACGTGAAATGTTTAAAAGACATAATTCTAGAGGTTCTAATAGCAAATCAACATTATGCACAAATTGAAGAAAGCATGTAACAAAATAATGTACAGGACAGATTTAAAAGATAGAATTCTAGAGGTTGTAATAGAATATCAACATTATGTGCAAATTAAAGAAAGCTTGGAACTGAATAATGTACACAAGAAGTAAAGGATTACAAGCTAGAAGAGGATGGAATCCTCTTATTATAAAATATAGTTTATGTTACCAATTCTCAAGAATTGAGAAATTTTGTTTTAAAGGAGATGCACAATGCGCCATACGTTGGACATCCAGGATACAAGAAAAATATTACAACTATAAGAGGCCAATATTTTTGTCCTAGTATGAAGAGAGATGTCACTGATTATTTGGTTAGATGCATGAAATGTTAGAAGGTAAAGGATAAGCATGGACACCCAACGAGATTGTTGTAGCCACTACCCATTCCAAAATGGAAATGGGAAGTTGTTACTATTGATTTCATTACCAAATTTCCTAGGACAACAAGGCAACATGATTCCATCATGGTAGTGGTGGAAAATATTACAAAGGATGCACATTTAATTCCAGTGAAAGTAACTCATAAGGAAGCCAATATTGCATAAATTCATCTGAAGGAAATTACGAGGCTATATGGTGTGCCTAGGGAAATTGTTTCTGACAAAGATCCCAAGTTCAATTCCAATTTTTAGAAGGAATTATTTAAAGGATTTGGGACAAATTTGAATTTCAATACAACATATCACCTAGAGTCAAATGGGAAGACCGAGAGAATCAACCAGATAAATGAAGATATGTTGAGGATGTATATTATAGACAATCCTTCTAGGTGGGAGGACTATATTCATTTAGTTGAGTTTGCTTATAATAATGGGTATCACTACAAGGAGAACACCTTCCAGCGAAGGTTTTTGGTGTTATAATATTTGGAAAAAAATTCAAAAAATCCTCTACTACAACCTCCTCTATTGGTTGCAGAGGTTTTAGCAGATGTTCCATGTTTGACATAATTTTACTCTAAGATATTTCATTATCGCTACATGTTGTGAGTAGATTGAGGCATGCAATTCTCTAGTTATGTTGTTGAATGTATTTAGTCGTTGTTGTGCATGTTTAAGTACTTGCATTTATGATTTTAACTACTATGGACAATTGCATGAGCTTGATTGTCACATTGTTCTTCATTCCGCATTTAAATATATCTGTCAATCAATTTTAGTAGTAACAATAACGAGATTTTAGCGTTGGGCTCGAATTGCTACGCACCCTGGAAAAAAGATGTTTTGCATGGTACAAGGCTTGTTTGCCACAGGGTTTGTCTCAATGAGGACTTGGAATTGTCACAATTTAGTATCAAAAAATTTATTAGGTCGTTTTAGCAATGGCGTAACCTAGATTGAGGATGGGGATACATTACATTTATTAATCCAACACTGAAAGAACCTGGTCATGCAACTGGGGGAAACAAGAAGAAAGTAGGGGGAAATACTTGGGTACCTCCTCCCTACACACTCTATGATGTCCCGGGTCACCCTACGAACCTGTGCCCCACACTTCCTGAGTGAAGGAACCTTATCCAAACACCAAGGGTGATGCCACTACTACCCACCCCTCCCATCATCGATACTTCTACAAGACCTGCAAAGGAATCACCCATAGTGTGTGACAAGGCATTGCACATGAATCACCCTTATTTCATATGTTCATCATATGGCTATTACACTCACCATTGTCACGATATAGCATAGTTTTGGGACATGTTGGTTTCATTTTGCAAATGACTCTTCCAATATCTCCCAACCAACCTGCATCACAATTGGAATCAGTCACCAACACGAGTTCTTCCTATATTTACTATGTTTCCACCTCAATGAATCCACATAATATTTCTCATGCACACTTTGTGGGAAATATAACCACGTCATCTACCTTTTCCTAATGATTATTGAGTATCAAGCATGTTGCATGGATTAGATTAATCAGCTTCAGGAGTCTCTCCTTTCAATGAGATCCCCTAGCATTATGGCCACCCCCTGGGGCTCAACTAACTCTTATCAGTAGGAGCAAGAACCATCATCTTCTCGTCTTTCGTCTTGTTAGATTATTGAGAGGTGGGGGGGGTTAATCTGTAATAGAGTTTTTTAATCCTTTTTAACCACAGTATATAAGTGTTGTTTATATTTATGATCAATTTATCATTATCATTCAACAAGTGCACAATAAATGAACCATTTACACCAATATTTTTATGTGGAAACCCAATGCGGGAGAAAACCACTGAATTTTTTTTCTTATATGTCTTTAATAATTACATTCATTGGAAGCACCAACTTTCTTTGTTCTCCAACTGCAACTAGAAGGAGGCTCCAACCCCCTATATTTTTAGGCTACAACCTAAGGGAAGCTCCAACTCCCCAATTCTCTGGCTACAACCAGAAGGAGGAGACAACTCCCTATGTTCTCCAGCTATAGCCGGAAGGTGGATACAACCACCTATCCTTGCCCCATCCAACCGCCTTGAAGTATAAGTGTCAAATGAGTGATGAAACCACTGCCAGACTGTCATTGTGAGATATACCACTATAAACTTGTACCAATATGTGCCAACAACCTGTAACCAACCTACACCAATAACCTATAATCAACCGGTACCAGTAATCATCTTGTACCAACAAATACCAACAAGTATGCGACCTGTATATGTTGCAGCTCGCATATGTACATGACCTATCTATACTGCAGCCCGCATATGTACGCAACATGTCAATACTGCAGCATGCGTACACCTTCAAAAATCTAGGGCTTTCACCTTTCTGAAACTAAGACACTTTGTTGCCTCTCTAAAATCAACCTGTAACCTGTCACTGTGTCCAATATGTAGTTGTGCCATATGCATACATCATCATACATATCCCTTAACCAAGTGCATCTAAGTCTCTCTAATCATGTGACATACATGTGTGTACAATCATGATCAAGTGTAATAAACCTCGCATGGACTAAACATCAAACCCTCAGTGATATGCATCCTCAAACTACACCAATAACCTCACCAACACATCACAACCAAAAACTCTCAACCATGAACCAAGAAATACAAGATGTGCCTCAACACTCAACCCAACAAGATGTAACAATAATGAATACCAACCATACCAGTGTTGTATTTCTGTAGATCTAGCTCATACAATAAGTTCCATAAAACCAACAACCTCTCTAGGGAAAATCCTCAAAGTCCCATAACCATATCTCATGTAGACAACAATATCGAACTACACATAAGAATATGACATACCTTTTGAACATGTAGATAGATCTGTTGTACCTAATCACTGTAGACCTCCCTGGGAAGTTGTTTTCAGACTCTGAGAACCTAGAACCCTCAGGAACTCAAGATTTCATGATTTTTCCCAACTGTATGCACCCTCCTTCACTGCCAGCCCGTGTATGTACGTGACCTCTTCCACTGCATCTCGCGTACACCTCAAAAACTAGGATTTTTTCAGTATCTGCAACTCCAAATATTTTGCTGTCAACTTTTCGTGTTACCACAAACTTGCGTAACTTCATATGTATCAATGAGTACTTGCAATAAACCTTACACAATAATAGATATTCAATGTGCTCAATAGGTGATAATAGGAGACCCTTTCTCTCTTATTTATACTCTCCAAGTATATTCCTCAAGGGATTATCTTCTAACTAACTTAACCCAACTTCCTTCTTTTAGGGCTAACCGACTTCTAACCACTTTTCCACTTATAACCACTTTATCCACAAATATTAAACTCACCACTTCTAGTTGCAACTAATTTATTTTTAATTATTTTCTTTTTGCAACAACTTAACTCATGATTAACTCCTAGTTTCAACCACTTTGACTAGTAAACTTATTCTAGGAGCTTCTAGAATAAATTGACTTATTTGACCTTCTAGGGGCTTCTAGAATAAATTGACTTATTTGACCTTCTAGGGGCTTCTAGATAACTTATGAGGGTTCTCCAAATTCACAAAGCCATAATTCTCTAACCGTGAGGAGTTATGTGGTGTTCCACATATCACCAAAAATGGCATGACATGTATTATCCATCTAGAATAGTCTTACCTGCAAATACACTGATCTTCATACTTTTATACCTCAAACAATATTGAGTCCCTTAACCATATTGTTGGGGCTACCGAAATTTTCTACCGGACTTGCTTCAAGGGTTGACATCATTGACAACCAACCCAATTAATCAACACGTCTATGATACATTGACGATAGGATACTTCACCTCCTACCCCACCTAATTTCTGTGAAATCCTGCTAGAAATTCCACTTCCTCCTAGGGAACATGATCTGTAAAGTACCGTGGATATTCCACCAGACGATTAAAATCGCAACAAGGTTTTTGTCGGCAAAGAATTGCTAAAGCCTATTAATTATATGATAAATGATATATATAATACTAGTAGGTGGTGTTAGCAATCAAAAATGCACTGGTATTTTGATGAGTATTTTCATCACTCTTCACTTTCCTCCTCATATCGTTTTATCTTTTTCTTCAGTCTCTTTGCCAGTATCTTAACCTCCATAGTGTTCATCAAATTCCTGATTGATTACTTTGGTCAAAAATCCTTTGTTTCTATGCCTAAGGTCTCTAGGGTTTATGGTTGTTTATGATTTTCAGTTTTAAACGAAATATTGAAGGCCCATAAGTCAAGCCACAAACCAACACATAAACCAGCCCATGTGTCAAGTCCACAATGCACCAAGTCAAACTTCGAATCTAGCCACATCACTCATCAAACTCCAAATCACACAAATCGACAATCAAGTCGAGTTTACATGTTAAAGCTCAGCGCTAAGTGCCAAGTATACCATATACATTACAACTCATTGATATATTATGAGAGGGTTGGCGTTTATAAACTCCAAAAACATCCAAATATCCCGATGATGGGGAAATATTTGTTGCGAGCAAAATGAAGACAACTGCCAGGTGTGTCAGAGATTGTGCAGATGGCGTTCTCTTTTTTTGGATGTTCAGTTACAAGTCTGCATACAAACACCGAGTCCAGATGCTCGATTTTGCAGGCAGAGGATGTGCACGTAGCGGATTTGATGAAGTATAGCTACGTTCTAGATAGTTTGACAGGTAAAGAGACAATAGATTGCATGAAAATCGAACCACGAGGATCTAGATGTCATACAGGTGTCAAGAAGATTGGGTTATCTGCCAAAATTATGGGAATTGATGGCACCATAACCTTGAATGCCAAATTATTCAATTGTTGAATAAATGGACATCATTATGACTTCATTGGGTTTTGACAGGGCCGAGTTTTCCCATTTAAGATTATAGATGCTAGTGTTACAGAACGCGTTATACAGGCGCTAACATCCAAAATATTGTTCACGGGAAATGGCGATGTGAAACTTCCTTTTGGCTATAGGTAACTGGTGAATAGGAGGCAGTTCAAGAAGCACTTGTACAGATATCAACAAGGCTGCAAAACAATTTATTTCTAGAAAAACATGTTTCATTTGGTGGTGTTGGTATTTACCCTGAACACATGCCTCCAGTTCCTGGTCCAATGGCATCATATAGGGGAAGTCCTTAACCTGGCTCACCTCCTGGAATGTATCCTCATTTGGGAGGACCCCTACAGGACATTGATCAAGGAGGGAGGCTACCTCACAATGTTGATCGTTCAGGATTCCCTCCCAACATGCATTGTCCTGGAGGAATGCATCACAACATTAACCAACCACCATCACCAGGTCCATGGGAAGTGCAAGGAATGGGTGCTGGCAGTGTAAGGAGCATGACTGACTATGGAAGAGGATTTCCACAAAGAGGAAGCCTAGGAAGTGAAAGTCAATCAGTTTTTGTAACAAATGCAACTGTAGAGGTTGTTGTACCAGAACGTGTCATTGGCTCTATATATGGGGAGAATGGCAACAACTTAACTCAGATTCGACAGATTTCTGGAGCCAAAGTTATAATTCATGACCCTAAACCTGGGCAACTGAAGGCCTTGTTGTAATATCAAGAACAGCCGAACAAACTCATGCTGCTCAAAGCCTTCTTCAAGCTTTCATTATGAGTGACCAGTCATCACCATGATTACCTTTGGCTTTTGAAGACGAAGACCAAGAAGCTTGGAGAAATTTCTGGAGGTGAAAAGAAGTGCGTTTGTATTGCACTTGATATTCTCACTGATCCTTCTATCTTGTTCTTTGATGAGCCCATGCCTAGTTTGGATTTATTGCCTTGTGTATAATCGACATTGCGAGGAGTTTAAGTAAGAGTGGTATGACTGTTGTGATGGCATTTCACCAATCATCACCAACCATCTAAGTTGACTGCAACATCATTAACGCAAACAATAAATTTTAATTGATCATGAAGGGTTTCCTTCTTGACCGAAATAGAACTTTCACCAGTGCAGAAGGCGGAATTATAACCAGTTAGCTGGTGAAAAGCAAAGCTTTCACCAGCTAACTAGAAAATCTTAAGGTGAAATAGCTGGTGAAACCTGAGACTGGCCAGCGAAGGTGTATTTTTACCCAAATCGAAGTTTTTCTCAACCAAATCTCTTGAAAATGCTTTCCAAAGATACATATTGAATTATAGTGTCAAATCTAAGATCCACTTTTGATGCAAATGAGTTAGAGGAGGATTTCAAGTTGATTTGACATCTATTTTGGGGGCAATAAATCAGGTTTTTTCTAACTTTGGCAAATTCGAATTTATCTTCATCAAAGGATATCAAACAGCCTTGGAAGGCTTTTCTGCACAGCACAGAGTTTCTTTATGATATGAAGACCATGAAATAAGGAATTGACCTCATTTTGAGGATCATTCCTTATCTTTTGTAAATCAGTTTTGACTTTCTATCTTTAGCATATCTGATCCATTCTTTTAGGATCTGAAAACTGTATTGTAGAACTATAAAGCTGAAGATAGGAGATGAACTAAAGGGGTTCAATCTAAGAGACATTTTCTAGCCATTGTACTTGACTTCTTATTCTAATAATAGAATCACAGTCCTCTTTTGTTTTCAATATCAGATTCTTTCATATATTTCATGATTCTACACTTTATTCCAGTTTAGTTTAGCTTTTAAGAATTGTCATCTTCTTATTAAGCTCATAAACTTGGATTAAAGAATTTCTTGTTGTCTTGTAGGACCCTGCATATGGTTGTATTTGGTTATCTGGACTAGTATTCTTCATCCCCTTTTTTCAACTCTGTTGTTTGGTTATTGTTCTCTAAAAGCACTGTTTTATTTAGATACATGATGAGTGGTTACTTTCATTAGCTATTAAGTTATCTTATTGTTCCAAGCACACAAATCTACCATATTCTTAAGTTACCAAGCACCTTTGGTCTACAACCACAACGGGTTTCTTGGAGTGATAACAGGTGGGACCCCCTTGTATATTGGAGGATCATATCAGGTGCTTATTTGATATTTATGTTGTTGTTTCGACAATGCTTGCAGGGCTCTACATGATTGATGGTGGAATGTTGGTTCTAACTCCGACAAATGGATGATGGATGAGGCATGTTATGTGTTGTTTATGTTGTTCTAAGCTCTAATCTCATGTTATGATGGCTTATGTTATCCATTGTTACCTTTGTTATCTTCTCCTTGATTCATTAATGTGACACCTGCACAAGATACATCTTAATAACAACACATAAGAGCAGTTGAAAATACATTAAAGCAATTTGAACAAGATACAAAAGGAAGAAGCTAAACTATACTAATATGCTACACTATATGCATTGGAATTAAAGGGATTGTTGTTAGTCCTAGATAATGGGGTTAGTGGTTATAATGTTTATTGAGTTATATGGAAACCCATGTGATATGTGTTATAGTATGGTTGGAAGTGGTTAATGTGACACAGGGTGGCGCTTTTGGCAAATAGTGGATGTTGGTTTTGATGCATGGTTTAATTGAATGAATTAATGGAATAGTGGGTTGACATGTACTAAGAAATTGAATGAATGGAGGATGGATGCGACGTGCATTTACTGCACATCACTCCACACCCCTCCCACTGGTCGTCACCCTGTCTTGGCTATTGTTCAATTGTGTTCATTGTGGTTCAACTACGATTTTTCAGGATAAGGAAGAATTGCTCGGCCAAGCTTGCGTTTTTAAGGTTGTCTTGGTTACGGGTATGTCTTTTCACCATCCATGAACCCACTCTGGTTATGAAATAGATATTGGCTCTGTGATGTATGGGTATGTGCTTTTCTTGAGACTGACAACTGTGTAAACTTGTGATATTTCTCTGAAATGGATGTTTTGTGTGGCTTCATTGCAATAATGGTTGAAATCATAGGTTCATTGGTTTTTCTGAGTATTAGTAGCCATGAAATCTCTCTGTCGTCCTTATTGGTATTGGGTGGAGGGTTTCATTCAGTCCCGATTTTCTAGTTGTCTCCACACTTTTCTTGTCACCATACCCAGTCGTTTTACTGTTATGGGGTCGCTAGGTTTGAACCATCTTGTGTCACTGCGTATAGTTTCACCGGAGTATGAGTTCGTTCGTGGGATATTATGCCAAGGGGCTTGCTAAAGGTTGATTTCTATTTCATGGCTATGTCTTATCTCATCATTATTCAGGTTGATTGGGAACACCATGAGGGTTATACCCTGCATGTTCTGAGTGTTACTACGAACCCAAATGAAGTTGATGCTCCTATGTTCATAGTCTCTCCTATCTCATGAATTATCACCCTGTCTGCGAAGTTATTGGTGGTATGACCCCTGTGTCCACCATATGATCTCAGAAGTTATCACCCATTGTTAGGGGTCAACTCTAGTCTCCCTGTGTTGGTCCACAGAGCGAACCCTTGATTTCTCAAAGCCCAGTTTTTTATAAAAGGAACTGTTATGTCCTATCGGGTATACTGTTGATTGTTTTGAGTGGTGGTGTATCGTCGACAAAGTTCGATTGTTGGCTCATCTTTGTTGATTATGTTGACAGTGGTGTTGGTTATTGGTATTTAGTCACTGCATTGGTTATTATAACAATCGAATTGATAAGTTCAGCATGGTTAATGGGTTGATTCGAGTAGATGAAGTGGGCACACAGTCGTTGCCTCTTGTATTGTAACAGTTAGATTGTTGACTCAGCATTGTTTTATGGTGATCGGGGATATTCCTCTTTGCTTTTTACGTAGGGATGTTGTTACTGTGTGTTTTAATTTCCAAATGGGAGTATTGCAAATCGTGACAAATGTGTTTGACTAGTCATTGTGTATGTTTCATGAACGTCATGCATCATAGCAAAGATAAGCACAGGTTCTGTGGCAGTATGGTCTCGTTACAATTTAATTCCTAAATGGAATTGAGGGATGAAATCGGGCATGCTTTTTGTTTCTGTGTTTGATTAAGGAAATAACTCATGGAGAATGGTTGATATTTTGATGTTAAACGGAGTGGAAACAAGGGATTGTCTGTTCATTTGGAAATTGTTTTGAAATATTTGATGTAGGCAATAAAAGGAAACAAAACTCTTGTCTAGGTTGTTTGGAAGGAATATTGTCTTGTTTTGATGGCATTGTGTTAAAGATTTAATTGAGAACAGTGAGCAAGTTAATACACATAATTTGATTGAATTATACACAATAGTTGTTTAATTGATCACAGTGATTATTTGGTTGGTGTTGGATCTTTTACATCTGATATAAAATGGTTTTATGGATTACTTAATCAATATTATGAACAGTATATGCTCTCTTTCCCTACCATTATTTCACTTTTCGCTAATTACGATCCCCTCGCCTTCCCACATTCATTTTTCACTCCATGTTCTTAAAATTTAATTACAGTTAAGAGAATTTTGTATTGGAACAGTTTGAAATCGCAGTTTCTTGGATGGATTACTGTGACATATTCCTTGATTTACATTACAGTTGATTGTGTGTTGTCTGTGAGTAGTAACCATGATTCTTTTGCCCCTCATTTTAACATTTTTCGCTCAATACAAACCCCTCACATATCCCAGAACCTTTGTTCACCCCATGCTCATTGACAATGGTTAAACACTTTGTATGGATTGGATTGCATGAGTCTGATATGTTGTTGAGCCAAAATTTATTTCATATTTTAAAGGAGTTGTTGTGTATGGTTGTTAAAGGAACTATTTGCTAAACAATTAGGCATACATGAATGAGCTCTTCAAGCAAAAGGTTGAAAACTGAGGCCCACCATGCCCCTGTTAAAGGAAAATCCATTGTCGCCCCTTCCTCACCCTCTAATGGCTCTGATAAATATGTGTCCTCTCGTATGCATTTGAGGGGCGATTGCTCTCATATGATCAGCGAGATTAGGCCTAAAGGCTCCACACATCCTAAGGAAAATTCAAAGATATTAAAAGGTGGTAGCAACAACAAGGGAAATATTGCCTCACGGACTGGAAAATATGGACTTTAAGTTTTATTCATTTATTTATTGTTGAGAACAGTTCACCTCAGATTTTTGGATAGCATGTTTTTTGGATATATGAGTAATGTATTTTTGAAAATAATGTCAAATATCAATTAGATAAATTTTTATACATGCATGTGATGATGGGAGTCACAAGGAGGGATGTTCTTGTTTAATTAACTAGTTATGTTATGATTGTTAAGAGCCAAATGGGGGTCACAAGGGGTCCCACCTACTAGTTATTATTTATTTAAAACCCTTATTATGATTTATTACTTTTCCCCCTAACTAAAAATTTGGTGAGTTTTTAGTTAACTTAACTAATGAGGTAGTTCAACTACTTCAACCAATTATAAGTTTCTCAAAAGAAAAAGGAAAGGGAGGAATAGGGGGAGAGAAGGAGAAGCATACTAAGGTTTTCTCTTTGATTTTATGTTGAGATAGTTCAGTTTTCATTCATTCCTTAATTTATCACAAGTCTAATTCTTTTTTATGATAGCAGGGTTTTATTGTAGACAGCAAGATTCAAAGCTGAATTAAATCATTTAGACACTTGTTTTTCATAGGTGTTGATCTATCTTTGATAGTCTGTGTAGACTTGTATGTTTGTGAATTAGTTTTCATGACTGACAAAGGATATTGTGCAGAGTCAAGTGAGAAGTAATCTGTGGCAAGTTAATCCAGCTTTTAGAGTTCAGTTTTTTATTTTCTATCAGAGGACTTTTTGTATGTTTCATCGGGGACGTCTAAGTTTGACATTCGTCTAAAACTTCTTCATGAAATTTTGTAAAGAGAATGACTCTTTGATGAATTGGAATGAAATAAAGGATTGCTTTATGTCTCATCTGTCTTGATTATCATCTTGGTGTCTTTACTTTTGTCTCTACATTTATTTTAGCAACTATTATATTCAAAAAATCATATAAATAATGAATTTTCCAGCAAGTTTTTATGTATAAAAAGACTAGCCTAAGCACTTGTAATCAATACTTGTGAGTTAGGATATTATTTTTTATGGCTATAAACATGGGGTGGCATTCAAGTCTATTTTTCTTTAGCCAAGCAGAATCTGAAAATGCTTGAATAGATCATTTCATATCTTTTCCTCAACATTTATTTGGCAACCATACTGGGGAGATCTTCAATATATCTTTGGTTAATATTTATACTTGATAATCATCGAATACATCTATTTTTCTGATATTGATTCTTTGACTGTTTTATTTCTTAATGAATGTGCCTATTACAAGGCATCCCAATATTGAGCCATTTCTTCAAGATCAGACCAGCATTTCTTTGAACCTGTTTAACAGCATTTTAGACACTACCAATACTCATGCTAAGCTTAATCATTCATGGGCAGCAATTGAGCGAGATATTAGTGCCCAAGAACGTTGGGAAGCTAGACGTAGATAGCCTAGAAATCAGCAGTAACCTTCTTGTTCCTTCAGTTTTAGCCTTTCTTTCATGCCCTTAGACTCTCGTGTCTCTAGAAGAAGAGCTTTATCACTCAAAATTAATCTTATTGTTGAAATAGGAAGAAGAAACGTTGTGTTATCTACCCAACAAAGTGCTCTAAGGAGAACTTTGTTTGATTTTTCAAGTTTGTCTTTTTATCCTTCACATATCATCCACAAGATGGCATCTAGTGGCGGCTCTGGTGGTACTGGAAGTGCTTCCTCTTCTCAATCTCCATCTTCGTCAGTGATTGGTAGCTTATATGGCCACCATATCCTTGTCCAATCTACCACAAATCCCATGAAAGTCATTAAAAAGTATGGGATTTTTCAGTTTGAAGAAGACACCACAACCACACCATGGCATGTGTCCTCTCCTCTTAACCTAGCACCTGCTACTCGTCCACTTCCTACATTCAAAGAACATCTTCCTAGATTTTCAGGAAATAACATTGTCATCACCAACGAACACCTAGTGGAATTTTCTAATGCTTGTCACAACATAGGAGCCAATGACAATGATACTTGCATGCGCTTATTCGTCAATTCCTTGGAGGGAAAGGCTACGGTCGATTTCTTTGACCTTCATCCTAAGATTTTGTCTACTTGGGAGGAGTTAATCTACTAGTTCAGATCCACTTATGGACAATCTAAAAGCCCAGCCGAGAAGTTACGGGAATACAATAACATCGCCTATAAGGATGGTGAAACCATCGAGTCCTTCAACTTGTGTTTCACTAAGTTATACAATTAGATCCATGAACTCATTCGCCTCATAACCAAGCCACTTTCATGCATTACTATAATGCATTACCTTCCCCCTACCATCATAGTCTTGAGGAAAAATCCATTGATCATCTCAGTTTCACTCTGCATACTTGTTTAGAGTATGAAGAACAGCTTGAAAGAACAGGTCTTCCTCAAGGAGAATCAGTTAAATAGACAAACATGTTCACTCTCTTACAACTAGTACAAGACATGAATAATCGTACGATACCGTTCGAGCGAAAGGGAATTGTCTCCCCTCTCACCCCTGTAGCTTCATCCTCTTTTGCACTCCCCTTTAGAAATCTGATTGAAAATAATTTTCAGCTTAAAGCTATCTTGCCTCGAAGTTGGTGTAACTTCTGCGAGGAAGCCACATGTTGTTGGAAATATGGCTATAGCAGAGATGACGCAGATGGTCAAGGTTGGAAATATGGCTATAGCAGAGATGACGCAGATGGTCAAGGTTGTCATTGATGGCAATCGGTTGGTTATGGAGCACGCACAAGAGATGCTGGAACACAGAAGATGAATCACAGATGCTGGAACACAGATGCTGGAACGTAGATGCTGAAACACAGATGCAGAAACACAATGCTGAAACAGAGCTGGAACTTATGCTGAAACACAGTGTTGTAATAGTTGAAACACAGTAATGTTACATATGCTGAAACACAGCGCTGGGCTGAAACACAGTGCTGAAACAGAGCTGGAACACAGAAGCTGAATCACAGATGCT
>JASDQU011443883.1:1565-16060 GCA_032191745.1 Picea mariana
ATATAATTCTAAAAATATCTAATTTGAATATTTTCCTTATTTAAATACTACCTAATTGATCAAACATAAAAGTTAAGAAAGCAAAAACAACACGAACACATTATGAATAAAATCATTTCATTGAGATGAAACAACACAAACACATATATGAATACCAACTCGTTAGCATGATTACAACAACAAGGGGGTGTGGGATTGAGGTTCCTTAGCATTTGAGTGAACACTAAGAAGGTGTGGAGTTGAAGCCCTAGTTAATACTGAAAATCATATTTTTTTAAGCTTAGTGAATAGTGAAAGTTATATATTTCAATTGAGTTTGGATCTTAAATATCATTATCATAATAAAGAATATATGTATATGTGTTAATTTTAATTGAATGATGATGAAATTATAAGTTTAATAAGTTATAATTAAGTTTTATTATCAATTGGATTTAGTTTGAGTGATTGTGAGATGTAATGTTATCTTTTTTTACTAAAATTCTATTCTTATAAGTGATATGTTAAACTTAAAATGAGTATATTGTTGTTACTTCTTTGAGTCTTATTATTGACATGGCCTTGTGCCCTAAAAAAATTTAGGGATTGCCTTGGTTACCATCCTTCAAATGAGGGGAAGTTCGTGGGAGTTTTCCTCAATATATGTTACTTCAAAAAACAAAAGTTATATGTTATTCATTATAAAATGATAAAAATGTTATGATTAACATTTTGAAATAATTTTTATTTTTAAAATTTATTCACTAATCAAATATATTTGTACAATTTGTCTTTGAGCCCAATATTGATTGAAATACCAGCATTACTTTAGATTAATATGTTATCTTTTTTTAAATGATTGAAATGGATAAGGAATGAGAAATTAAGATAACCATTTTCATGTAAGGTCAACTCGTTGCAACTACATAAAGTCAAATTGGTTTTCTATCATTTTGAGTAAAGTAAATTTCTATATAATATAAAGTAAGCTAGTCGGAGTTAGTTCAATCATTTGTCACCAATGTTGTCGGGCATATGGTTAGTTTTGTGCTAGCAAGTACCTAGTTTGAATCCCCCTGGGTTAGGTGCACTAGTATATGTTGAAGGGTTTACTAAGGATGTCATCCATGAATGCAAGGAAGAATCTGTTAGGTTTCCCTCTGAGGTTTTTCTTGGGAAAAATTAATATGGAGTAAGCTATATTTTTCTTCATAATCGTTGTTAATTAGGATAACATTTGAAGGTTGTAATCATTTTGCTAAAGTAATGTAGCCCGATGAATTGAATGGAACGAAGCATTTGGGATTTGGTAATTTTAAATTGATTGACTTTGTAAACCCCAAATGCTCCATATTCCATTGAATTCATCGAGGATCTATGTATGTGTGTGTGTGTGTACACACACATAAGAAAAAAATCATGGGGAAACCCAAGGGACATTCCCACATTCATGGATGACATCCCTAGAAAACTGACAATGTAAGCTAGTACACCACACCTAGGGGGATTTGAACTCGACACCTACTGACACAAATCTAGTGAAATGATCAACAACAATAGGGACAATAGGTTGAGATAACCACCCCTCCCCCATCTGTCTCTTTAGTCTTCACACACATGTACATACATACATAGTACATCTTTTTCCAAGGAAAAAATCATAACATGCACTCAAGAAGAAAAATGTTACATTATATTCTTGCTAGAAAACATTAATATTAAGATATTAGTATTACATACTAAAACACACTAATATCAAAATTTAAGTATGAATAAAACTCCATAAGATAACTTCCTACCAATTGTGTCATGTTAAAACAAGTTGGCACTAAACCTAATTCAAACTAAAAATTTATCCTTGAAGTATTTACAAATTCAAACAACAATAGTCTATAGCTATAAGGAAAGAGTAATAATCCACCTTGGAATATCTTTCAAAAGCTTACAAAATTAGCATACAAAATATTTTATTCTTAAGAGAGAGGATGGATTAATGTCCACTCCTCCATATGTTCCTCTAGTACTCCAACTTAACCACTAATGGCTTAATGACTTTCTTAGATAATGCATTTCCTTGTTATTTTATGTTATTTGAAGACATGAAGGAAACTGAATCTCTAAATTGTGCAACAATTGTTTTAAATGTTGTAGTAAGTGGCCTAGAAAAGGGTGTGGGTAGTTGAATCTATAGTTGACAGCCTCAAATCAGATTTCCAATTTGACATTGATGAAGTACTCATCAAAATGATACTTTGTTTTTCTTATTCTAACATAGTATGACCGAATGACAACCTTGGAAAAATTAAGTCATTTAAATAGGTCCCACTAGAAAACCAACATTTTGAACCCTGTTGGTCATAACCGATGATGACTACATGCAAAATCCACCTCCATCCCATGCATTAGAGCCAGATACTCCCTCTTCCATGCACCCTCCTTTCATTGCATAGATCTCCACGTAGGTATGTCACCACTCCCCACTCCAATTCTTCTTAGCCTACCAATATAGAATGGAACCTCCACCACTCATGCATGCACTTTTCCATAATCCTCTCTCCCTTTGAAAATGCATATCTCACTGCTCATTTGCACCACCTCTATTGTCACTTCTAGTAATAGGGCTAGGCTTTTCCACCCAGTTTCCACCTAGAGTGATTTCTTCTCTCTCCTCCACCAACAAATATACTAAGAAGTAGGCAATAAGGCGTCTTTCTATCTAAGTTGAGCCATCTCCATCCCACCAAATCACCACCACTACCCTTCAAGTGCTACCCATGACCATTTTCCAAAAAAAATATTCAAAAAAAAAAATCTATAAATAAATTTTCATATATACTTTTATATAAATTTATATATATAAATTATTGTATATAGTTTAAAATTTTTAATCATAATAATAATTAATAATTTTTTATAACGATTATAATTATTATAATAATTATAATAATACTTATTGATTTTCATTCTAATAATTATTTTTAGTGGTAAAGTCAATGCTCTTATGACACTCTCACAATGCGGAGATGATGCTCAATGTGGATTTATGTTGACACATATGACGCTAACAATACTTTAGGAGGACATTGTCACAATGTTTGATTCATACCTATTATTTTCTATGAGACTTATAACAATATAATAAAACCAATTAACTATTCAGTAGAGTTGTTAGTGGTAGAGTCGATGGTATGATGACACTCCATGTCACTAAAATGACTCTATTATGATGCTACACAACATTGGAATTTCTAATGGCGTCGAATAATACATTGCTATAACAATGCTAGTCTTTTCTTAACATCCTAGAAAATGATGCTAGTGAAATGCAATGTTGATACATATACTATGTGTGCTCCATACTTGCATTGGGATGGTTGATGCATGCATGGTGCAATCATGATGGCCATACTCCTTGTGGCTGTTATAAATGGACCAAAAAACAAAGACTCAACCAACAAACAAATAAACTTGGCCTACTTCATAAAAAATTCATCCCAATAGAGTAAGAACTTGTCGATCAAGGTGATTCGATCCCCCAATAGCAAGAAACTCAACACCCATATCAAGACTCTCCCTAAATAACTTGTATTTGGCCTCTACTTCCACAAATCGGCCTTTGCAAGTAACAAAATACCTTCCCTCAAAAAAATCAATCTCCTAAAAATGGAATTCAACCTACACAAGAAATATATATTTTCCTCTAAACCCTAGGCTGCTGCGAACAATAAATCTTCTCCCTCAACAATGAAAGTAAGTGGAAAAAATGAATGGCCTTCCCAATCAATGGCTAAGGTGGAATATTTCACCACCGAAACCAAATTAGCTAGGGTTGATTTCTCACCATCGAAACCAATCCAAACTAAGGTTTACTCCAAACCCCTAAAGGCTTCAAGAGCTTTCCAAATCAAATCAGAAATATCATCAACATCATGAGAGGAAATGAGCTCCTATATCTTCTTTATACCCCTTTCACTTTTTTCTCCTCAAGTGAATTTTTAATTCAGCTTAAATATTTTCTCTAAAATCACTTTATTAATTTATTAGAACTTTTTATTCTAAAAAGTGATTTATTTGACTTTACAAACATATTCGGGGAATGGAAGTCACTTTTCATCACCCCAAACTTTAGATCTCTTTATCCCAGTTCCAGCGAGCTATTACACTAAGGTATCATCTCACGTAATTTGATTAAAATAACACTATGACTGAGATTAATTAAATTATGCTCAATAATACTCCCAAAATTATGGGAATAGTCCAAATGATCTGGAACAAAAATTGATGGCATAGGAGTGATCCTAATGGTGAAATTTGATGAGCACACATGGATGAGAATAATATAACCCATATAAACCCTATCAATTCATTGTTAATGTTAAACTACCCCTTTGATCATGCTGACCCAATCCCTGAAAGTCATATCTAATCACAAAGCAATGGGACCCAAAAATGGGGACATTACAGTCCCCCCTTCTTAAAGATTGCTCGTCCTCAAGAAATTCCATCTCAACCACAAGATAAAAAATCTGCACAAACTGAAACTGAGAGTGATCCCTAGGTTCCAAACCAATCTGGAAGAAGTGAAGCACCCTCTACTCCAAGATTTGTCCTTCAAGGTACTAGCACGAGAGGTCTCCTAAATGCTATCAGTAAGTAGAGAAATCATATACTTCGAAAACTCAGTCAACTCCTCAGAGAATTGATCATCAAGAAAACCAATCCCATGCACTCCAATAGTAAACTCCCGAAAGTAAAACATGATCTCCTCTTTATCATTTGTTGAACTGCTAAACAATGTAATCCTAGGGTCTCAAGATAATCTCAGAAAGAACCACCATGTTGACGTTGCACCACTCCGATAATAATTGTTTGGTCATTGTGCCCAGATGAAAATATCCTATGCTAAAACCCAAGATGAAATACCTGTAAGGACTAAGCCCATGACCATGAATCATATCCTACATAGGCATCCCAGTGAAGTCAAGGTCTGCAAATCCACTGAAAAACTCGATCCTGGAAATTGTAAAAGGAAACCTGTCCTTCCATATAGAATGAATTTCAACATCTCATCTCCTGACATCCCAAAAGTAAAATGGACCAATCATATGAGTTCGTGGAACCCACATCCAAAATATAAGTTCACTATGTCTCACACCCACTGACTCCAATTGTGCTACACTGATCAAATTTGTACCAACTAGTCTGTATAGCTCCTGCCAAAATGTCTTGAGAGTTGTGTTGTCCCATTCATGGTCATTGTACTCAGGAAACCTATGAATCTTAAATGTATCCCTATAGAACCACTCTGCTACCTGTGGCTCCTCATACTATGAATAATTCCATAAAATGCAGTCCCTTCCATAAACCTCTGGTAGACTTGTACCGAAATCTGTCAACATTGTTTCCCACCTCTATCTTGAAATGAATGTAGACCTCCATAATCCTATTGAATATGTATGATTTGATTCATTCTGTTGACAAGTCACACATTCCCTCACATGTCTCCACACATCATCCTCTAGGCCCTGCCATGAGAAGATGTCTCTCATCTATCAGTAAGTATGGAAGTACCTAGGATTCCCTTTCCAGGGTGCATCATGCATAACCTTCATGATCTCCTCCCTAAGTGTGGACTCGGGTGTTGGAAATGGTGTTATGGTGTTGGCATTGATGTCAAAGAGGACCAAAATGATCAATGTTGATTATGGCATTGAGGTCAAGAAGATCAATATGGTATTATCATTATATGTCTTTGAGATCCTAAAAGCTCAAGAGAAATAACGTAGTAAGTTGTGTAGAAGACATAGCACGAGGTGTAGAGGAATCTACCTAAATCTTAGGAGAGGCAGCATATTAGATTGCATGATTTCATAGCATGCAAAGATCCTTGTATAGAAGGAGTAAGGAAGTAATGAAGCACAAGGAATTCATAGCTCAGGAAGGTTAATGATTGAAGATCGCATAAAAGAATGCACAAAAAATTATTAAATGCTCAAGAGAAATAGTGGTGAACAAATCAAAAGAAGGAACGTTAATCAAAGCTCAGAAGAGATGATGCACAAGAGACATTCATTCTTATTTCAAGACAATCCAGGATCGTTAGATCGAGGTGAAGTCAGAGGTTGTTAAGGATTAAATCTCAACCATCAGATCTGAAGCAGGAGCTTCGGATGGTTTCCCAGCCATTAGATCAAGATTTGATATATATTTAAGTATTAACTGTCGATATGGAATGGAAAAAGTTGAATCGTCAGATCAAAAGGTAGTCAACTCCGACGCTGACCACTTCGGTGAAAATGAGCCAAGAACATGTAAGTTTACCTGAAGTGTCAAAGCACGAAGTCACGAACAAACTCTTGGAATGTTTAATCCCACGGTCCTAGGTCCTAGACTTGTGGAGGTTATCAAGCAGAAAGTGCTAATAAGCACTTTAGCAAAATGTACTCTGGAAGGTTGAGCGATTGGAAAGGCCCGAAGTCCTGAAGGCCAAAATAAATATGGACCATTGATCTAAGAGTTGATCACAGTCGTTGAATCAAGGATTCATATGAACCTACAACTAGGAGGATTACATGTTCCACATCAAGAGATCCACATCAGCAAGGAAAAATGGTGCAATTAGATGGTGACAAGTGTCTAGGTCCAGTTGGAACTTTAAGTTATGTAAGTCACGAATCTAGGTGACATGTGGCAGCCACTCGGCCAGTGCCAAGTCAGTAGTGATGTCAGCAAGGCACGTCACTCCGGGAGTTTGTCCTTTGGGGGAAATCAACAAATACCCGAAGCGCCAAAGTTCGATGTCAATGCTAACCATTGATATAAGATCCTCTAGATTCTCACATGACCATTAGATCAAAACGTAGTGGAAATATGACGTAAGAACTCCCATGTTAACCACTTCGGCGCTGACCAACTCCGGTGTAAATTGGAACAACAATCACCTGGACCTCCGAACACCTGAAGTCTCGAAGTCCTGAAGTAAATAATGGTCGTCCATCTCAATGTTTTATTAAGTCATAGTCATTGGATTAATAAGTGGAAGGATAGTGTAAGGATCAAATCTAGACCGATTATTTGGTTCCAAGAATCACGCCAACCATCGGATCAACCCTTCTGAGAGGTAACCACTTTGGAGAGTTGAAACTTCGGAATATTGGATGAGAGAGAAAATGCTCGAAGGCCAAAGTCTAGAGGACTAGGTTCCAGCCCCTATTCATGCGTTATGAACACATAAATCCTTGAAGCGTTGGGAATATCGCTTAAATAAATAAGCTTATGGTTTTGCGCATATGGTCACATGTAAATAGTTTGAAGGAAGCGCCTCTACAGAATTCAATTTATGCAATATTTGCAGAGACATGGAATCGAGTTAAAAATGAAATCGATCCATATCAGTGATCGATTTATCAAAATCACTCTAACTAATTTGAAAATCCTTCACGATAATGTTTGAATAATAATGAAGAAAAAACAAACATTATTATTTTTAATCTAAATAAAGAGGTGCAAAGTCCAAACAAAGGGACACAATGCTTCATAGCTCACACCAATTGTGAGACTATATAAGCAAGGAAGAACGAGGAAGAAGAAGTGTCTTTGTAGTCCATATCATAAGATCAAAACAACAACAGAGTCCAAGAAGAAGAATTTATGATTCTTATGAAGTGAGTGTGGAAGGGAGGAGCACGGAAGGATTCATATCCTTTAAGAAGTAAGTGTAATTGAAGGGAGTTGGTGCTTTCTGGGGTTGGTTCCCTAGAAAAAAGGGAGATGGTGCTTCCTAGGGTTGGTTCCCTAAAGAATAAAGGGATTTGGTGCTTCCTAGGGTTGGTTCCCCGAAGAAGGGCATTTGTGTCTCCTAGAGTTGGTGCTCTAAAAAGGATTGGTGTCCTTCACTATTCTTCATAAAATCCTTGTAATTACTATTAATTATATTTATATAATTTCTTTTACAAACAAGTCTACTGTTTATCTATTGTGGTAATTAACAAAATATAAAAGTAACTGCTAATTGTTGAAAAAGAGTAATACAGATTCACCCCTCCCTCCTCTCAGTATTCCAACAATTGGTATTAGAACAGGTGCCTTCAACACAATATAACAACTGGGAGGTATATCCTGAAGATGGATCAACAAGAGGGAATGTCTAACAACAAAGCACCATTATTCAATGGAGGTGGCTATGCTCTATGGAAAATAAGAATGAAAAACTTCATGTTGGCTCTTGGTTTTGATATCTGGAAATATGTTGTAGATGGTTACACTGCACCAACTACTCCGCCCAAAGATGTTGCAGGAAAGAAAATCTGCAATGACAACTCAAGAGTAGTTAATGCAATTCTAGGAGGGTTTACAAATTCTATATGTGTGAAGGTTATGCATTGTAAGTCAGCCAAAGAAATATGGGACAAATTGGAGGTTGTATATAAAGGATATAGAAAAGTCAGGGAAGCCAAACTACAGACCTATAGAACTCAGTTTGAAAATTTGAAAATGAAAGAAGAAGAGAACATTGGTGAATACCTTCATAAGGTAAATGAAGTGATTAATTCAATTAGAGCAACAAGAGAATACATTACATATAAACCTATTGTGAAAAATATACTAAGGTCATTACCTATGAGATATGATGCAAATATTTCCACAATTGAAGATAGGCTTGATCTTGGCACACTCATAGTTGATCAGCTTCATGGAATTTTTACGGCATATGAAATGAAAACAGGGAATGATAAATCATCAAAAAGAGAAACAACCTTTAAAGCATCTAAAACAAAGACGAGGTAGGAGAAAAATACCAATGATGAGTTATCAAATATATCTGATGAGGAAACTGCCAACTTCATAAAGAAACTCAAGAAAGGGACAGGGAAATACAAAGGAAAGATTCCTCTAATATGTTTCAACTATGGAAAAATTGGACACTTTTCCAATAAATTTCCCCATCCTAAGCAGGAGGAAAGTGATGACGAAATAACCTTAAAAAATCAAAAGAAAATAAACACTAATAATAAAAAGAAGATCTATAAGAAAAATAAAACGTTCTTTACCCAAGAAGACAGTTGTTCATCATAAGAAAATTAAGAAGACGAACCAGAGCTTCTATTTATGGGAATAAAAACTCAAGATGATAAAAATTCAGAAGATGAAGAAGAAGTGAACTTTGAAGAAGAAATCCTTAGTGTAATTGAAGAACTAATAAAAACTAAAAAACAAAATAGGGTACTAAGGGAAGAGCTTATAGAGATTAGAGAATCTACTAAATCAAGAGAGAGGAAAGTTTCCAAAACCATCAAAGAGTCAGAACAAACCATTAGTGATTTGAAGTCCTAGCTCCTGGAAGCTAATAAAATTGAAGAAGTCATTTTACAACAACTTAATGATAAAAAAAAGTATGTGAGAAACTAGAAGTTGAGATTAAGTTGTTAAAAAGTGAAATGGATAAAGAAAAGAAGGGATCACAATTTGGAAATAGTTCAAAGATCTTGGATGAAATTATCAGTAGTCAAAGGTCACCAAACAACAAGATTGGTTTCAGTTACACTCAAGACTCAACTTTTACATCACAAGGATATGTCAAGAAACCAATTAGTTATGCAGAGGCTATGAAAAAATCATTAAGAAAATAAGATAATAAGGAAAAGATGATACCATTGAAAATTGTCACAAATAAACAGAAATCAATACTCCCTACTAGAGTAAAAGATGACAAGAAAAGTACAATCATCAGAAGGAATCCCCCTAAATATCTATTTATTGGATATTGTTACTCTTGCAATAATTTTGGACACAGGGCAATACACTGCAAAGATTACGGACAATAGAATCATAGAAATGTCCAAAGATATAAGAACAACAAGTACAATACAGAGAATATAAATTATAACTCATTTTCTCCTTTGCACAAGTTCAACAATGAATTCAAAAAATGCAACAACTATGGTCATAAAACTAGTGAATGTAGATTGCCAAAATATGATAAAAAGAAAAATATTTCCCATAATAAAAAAGAATGGATTAAAAACCAAACATAGTGCAATGTAGCCTTATATGCAAGACATCAAGGATGTTAGTGGTATATAGACAATGGATGTTCCAAACACATCACTGGATATCAAAGTAAATTTCTCAAGTTAAATAAGAAAGGAAAAGGAAAAGTAACTTTTGGAGATAACATGTCAGCCAAGATATTGGGAAAATGCATTGTTAGTTTAGGAAATAATAAAACCAAATCATAAGATGTACTTCTGGTAGAAAATCTCAAACCAAATATCCTATGTGTAAGTCAGACATGTGATTAGGGTCACATACTTAATTTTGATTCTCAGAAATGTGAGATCAGAAAAAAGGACACTGGAAAGATAGTGGCAGTTGCACCAAGAACATCTAGCAATGTGTACATCCTTAATATAGATGAAGAAGAAAAATGTTTCTTAAGCCAATTATATGAAATCTATATATGGCATAGAAGGTTGGGACATTTAAGCTTTGATAAATTGATCAAATCCAATGAGAAAAAGACAGTTAAGGACCTGCCAAAAGTGATTAAGCCTTCATATTCTATTTGTAAACATTGTCAAATAGGAAAGAAAACAAGAGTTAGGTTGAAAACAAAAGAGAATTCTACAAAAAAACCATTAGAGCTTATTCACACATATCTATGTGGACCAAACATAACCAAAATTACTTATGGTGAACAATATTTTATGTTGATTGTTGATGATTACACAAGATTGACCTAGGTATTCTTTCTAAAAGAAAAATCAGAAGCCTTTGAGAAATTTAAAATATACAAAGCCCTTGTAGAAAATGAAATAGATCTTGAAATTAAATGTCTGAGATTAGAAAATGGAGGAGAATTCATCTCGAAAGAGTTCATTCAATTCTATGAAAATCATGGTATCAAAAGACAGTTTTTAGCTCCCAGGACTCCTCAACAGAATGGAGTGGTAGAAAGGAAAAACATAACAGTTCAATAAGCTGCAAGAACCATGCTAAATAAAGCCAAGCTGCTAGAAACATTCTAGAGAGATGAAATCTACACAACAGTCCACATACTTAATGGAGCTCAGTTCAAACCCAACCATGAAAAAACCCCTTATCAACTATGGTTTGGAAGGTCAACATCTCTAAAATACTTTAGAGCTTTTGGAAGTAAATGTTATATAAAGAATGATGAAGATAACCTAGGAAAGTTTGATCCAATATCTGATGAAGGAATATTCTTAGGATATTCATATAATAGGAAAGAATATAGATGTGATAATATTAGACTACTAAAGATAGTGGAAAGTGACAATGTAAAGATAAATGATCTAAAAAAGAGCATATCCCAAGGCATTGATAAAAAATCTCAACAAGAAGATGATGATGTAAAATCTCAGCAGGAAGATGTTGATGTAGAATCTCATCAAGAAGATGATAATAATGAAACAAAGGAAAATGAACCACATATAGATGAAGAAGACAATGAGGAAACACCCTTTCCAAGAGCTCCATCAAAAAGAGTTCAAAAGAATCATCCTGAAAACCAGATTATTGGAGATTAAAGTGTAGGAGTGGAAACAGGAAGGAAACTCACATTTGACTTAGAAAAAGCAATGTTATCCCTAATAGAACCTAAGTCAGTTAATGAAGCTATCAAAGGTAAAGATTGGATAAAATCAATGAATGAATAACTAGACCAAATAAAGAAGAATCAGACTTGGGAACTAGTTCCAAGACCCAAGGACAAGAATGTGATAGGAACCAAGTGGATCTTCAAGAAAAAACTAAATGAAAATGGGGCGATTATAAAGAAAAAATCCAGATTAGTTTGCAAAGGATACTCCCAAGTAGAAGGTATTGATTTTGAAGAGACTTTTGCTCCAGTAGCAAGAATTGAGGCCATTGGAATGTTCCTAGAATTTGCATGCTTCGGAAATTTTAAAATCTATCATATGGATGTCAAATCAACATTCCTTAGTGGAACACTAGAAGAAGAAGTCTATGTTGAGGAACCATAATGATTCATGTTATCATAAAATCAGGACTATATGTGTAAGCTGAAAAAGGCCCTGTATGGTCTTAAACAAGCCCCCAGAGCATGGTTCTCTATGCTTGATTAGTACCTACAAAAACAAGGATATAAGAGAGGGACTACTGACAATAACCTATACATCAAAATTGAGGATCAAAAAATAATTGTTGTGGTGATATATGTAGATGACATCATATTTGGGAGTAATCTTACTACACTAAGCATAAAATTTGCAACCAAAATGCAAGAAGAGTTTGAAATGTCTATGTTGGGGGAACTGTCATTTTTATTAGGTTTATAAGTAAATCAAATACAAGATGGAATATTTGTTTCCCAAACCAAATATATCAAGGAAATGCTGAAGACATTTCAAATGGAATACAGTAAACCTATGAGTACTCCCATGGTCACTAGATGTAAACTAAGCCTAGAAGATGACTCACCAAAAGTGGAACAAATGATGTATAGATCAATGGTTGGAAGTTTTCTCTATTCAACAACAACAAGACCTAACATCATGCAGGTTGTAGGACTTGTGGGAAGATTTCAATTTGCACCTAAGAAAAATCACTTAAAAGCAGTAAAAATAATATTTAGATACCTTCAAGGCACCCTAGAACTTGGATTATGCTATCCAAAAGATAAAGACTTCAATCTAATTGCATATATCGATGCATATTCGGACGATAGCTTAGATGATAGGAAAAGCACCACTGGAGGAGCATTTTTTCTAGGAAAAAGTCTGGTAGCATGGTTAAGAAAGAAACAAACATCCACATCACTCTCTACAGAAGAGGAAGAATACATTGCTACTGCATCCTGCTGCACACAAGTTCTTTAGATGAAGCAAACTTTAGAAGACCTACAAATAAGATATAATAATACCATTACTATTAATTGTGATAACACTAGTGCCATAAGCATATCTAAAAATCTAGTAATGAATTCTAAAACCAAACACATCCCAATTAAATACCATTTTCTAAGAGATTAGGTTACCCAAAAAATAGTTTAAATAGTGTATGTAGACACCAAAGAACAAATTGCAGACATTTTCACAAAACCTTTTCCCAAGAGTACTTTTGAAAATCTTCAACAAAAATTAGGAGTAATTCAAAAACCTCATTAAAAACTATAAAATCCTATCAGAAGGGGCACATGGTCAGGGGGAGCATTGCCACAGGGGGAACGAAGAAAGATCCCCTCTTCCATTGTTGTCAAAGGGGGAGGAAATTGATAAACGAAGAAATTTCAAAAAGGAAGAGGTTTCCATCAATGCCAAAGGGGGAGAATGTTGGACATGGTGTTATGGTGTTGGCATTGATGTCAAAGAGGGCCAAAATGATCAACGTTGATTATGGAATTGATTTCAAGAAGATCAATATGGTATTATAATTATATGTCTTTGAGATCCTAAAATCTCAAGAGAAATAACGTAGTAAGTTGCACAGAAGACATAGCACGAGGTGTAGAGGAATCTACTTAAAGATGAGGAGAGGCAGCATATCAGATTGCACAAGATTAGAGCATGCAGAGATCCTTGTACAAAAGGAGTAATGAAGTAATAAAGCAGAAGGAATTCAGAGCTCAGGAGGATTAACGACTGAATATCAATGCATAAAAGAATGCACAAACAGTTATTAAAATCTCAAGAGAAATAACGATGAACAGATCAAAAGAAAGAACGTTAATCCAAGCTCAGAAGAGATGACACACATGAGCCATTCATTCTTATTTTTGGACAATCCAAGATCGTTAGATTGAGGTGAATTCATAGGTTGGGAAGGATTAAATATCAACCGTCAGATTTGAAGCAGGAGATTCAGATGGTTTCCCAGTCGTTAGATCAATATTTGATCTAGATTTAGGTATTATCATATCAGAAGGTAGTCAACTCCGGCATTGACTGTTAGAATATAGAAGATTGTGCTCGTTTTACCATTGACGATACCCTCGTCACCCAAACACAGGCCAAAGACACCCTCCGAGCACCTTGACCTTGACAAAGAAGAGAATCCTAATAGAAATCCAATAGCCAAGAGAGGCTAATGCACCAAGCAAGAATAGAACCCAAGCTGATCAAATAATCCCACCCACAGGCTAGCACACACCTTCCTAGAAACTTGCGCACAAGCTGCAATTGCACCTGCGTAGATCTAGTTCTCTCTACAACTGCTGAGATGTGAATAATGAAAACTGGTGCCCTGTATTTATAGTAGTCTGGGAAGTTTAACTGGGGCCAAATTCTCCTTCTGGGTATTAATAAATTCATATTAAATATATTTCTGCAACCTACAACCTATCTATGGTTTCCTTCATTTCTTTACTTCCTTCCGGAGGATTCTAGTCTCGTCATAGGTCACAATAGAGGTTCATACCTCCCGAAGCTACCATAATATTAACACTCCCTCCTAGCTAGGGAGGTATGGTCTTGAGAGCAACAGACCATTCAACTGGTAGCAACATGAGCACTGTCATTATTATCCAATTGGATAAT
>JASDQU011443883.1:16552-39804 GCA_032191745.1 Picea mariana
ATCCTGGACCATTCCCCACCCTGGGCCATTCCTCCTACACTAATCAAAGTGCACCCTGGAGAGAATATATAACCCTAAGGAATGTCTGTCCCTGATTGTTGAGCCTGGACCATTCCCCACTCCGGGCCATTCCTCCTACACTAATAAAAGTGCACCCTAGAGAGAATGTATAACCCTAAGGAATGACTGTCCGTACCATTTCCTCTGTTAACCACAAGAGGAAAAGACTGTCCTGTATCAACCTCCAAAACAAACCATTCCTCATGTTAACCACATTGAGAAATCATTGTCCAGCGAGGCGGGTCAGTCTTCTTGAGTAACCCTCAAGAAGAGAGACTGCCCTAGATCACTCCCCATGTTAAGCACAATGGGAAGTCATTGTCTATGATACATCAACAATCAGACTACTTCCCATGTTAACCACAATGGGAAGTCACTGTCCGTCAGAAATGTCAATCCACTTTCTGAATATGAAAGAATCTGTCCAATCTGGACTATTTTTCAATTACAAAGATAAATAATATTTTCAGTGCTCCCTCCTAACTGAAGATTTATTTAAATCACAAAAATAAATGTTTATCAAGAATATTTTTTCGTACCTTCTCCTAGCTTGGAGAATATTCCCTTTCATCTAAGGGAGTTATTTCCATGATCCCCGTCTTCTCTCAGAAATATGCAAACTTGATTCTGGATAGAGGTTTTGTCAGGATGTCTATTGTCTGCTCATCAGTGGGGATATTCTCGAGATTTACCTCTCCTTGCTGGACTTTATCTCGAATAAAGTAGTATTTGATCTCAATGTGCTTCGACCTTTCATGAAACACTGGATGTTCTGATAATCTTATACAACTCTGATTATCACAATATATTATGGTCGATTCTGGAGTCTGATCAAATAAATCGAAGATTAACTTCCTTAACCATATTGCTTCTATGCATGCTTCACAAGCTGCCATATACTCTGCTTCTATTGTACTAAGTACGACAGACTTCTGTTTCCTGCTGCCCCAAGATATCATAGTGGAGCCCAAGCTGAAACACATACCTGAAGTACTCTTTCTGTCTTCTGCACTTTCTTCCCAATCAGAGTCTGTGAATCCATGAAGTTGGATATCACTAGATGTGGTATATCTCAAGCCATAGTTTATTGTCCCACGAATATATCTTAGGACATGATTTGCAACTATCCAATGCTCTTGTCTAGGTTCCACCTGGAACTAACTTAATGTATTTACAGCAAAGAAAATATCTGGTCTAGTATTTACCAAATACATCAATGATCCAATTAGCTGTCGATATAGAGATGGATCTACTGGATCAGAATCTGGGACTTTCACTTTTCTTATATCTGCATTCATAGGAGTGTCCATGGACTTACAGTCCATCATTCCAAACTTTTGAAGGATCTTTATTGCGTACTTTCCTTGTCCAAGGAATACTTCACCACGCTTCTTCCATACTTCTAGTCCCAAGTAATAATGCATGAGACCTAGATATTTCATATCAAATTAAGAGGATAATTCCTTCTTGCACTGGATAATTAGAGATTCTTCACCTGTTATGAATAGATCACCAACATATAATAGTAGAATCACAGGTGTGTTATCCACGACTTTGTAATAAAGGTTTGGATCTGCATGACTCTTGGAGAAACCAAGTCTTGTTAGATAGTTGTCCATTCTAGCGTACCAAGCCCTTGGAGCTTTCTTGATTCCATATAGATATTTATTCAATTTGCAGACGTGAGTGTCTCTGAAATGTATCTCGAATCCTTGAGGTTGTTCAATATACACTTCTTCTTCAATAGCTCCATTGAGGAAAGTTGTCTTTACATCCATCTGGTGTATATTCCATCCCATGGAAGCGGCAAGAGATATGATAGCTCTGATGGAGGTATACCTTGCCACAGAAGCAAAGATTTCTTCATAATCTTCTCCCTCCCTCTGGAAGAACCCTCTAGCCACGAATCTTGCCTTGTATTTATCCACGCTTCCGTTTGCTGCATGTTTGATCTCTTATACCCATTTTGAGGTTACCGCTGATTTTTCTTTAGGTCTGGGTACAATTTCCCATACTTCATTTTTCATAATAGATTGATGTTCTTCCGTCATAGCTTCTCTCCATTGTCCCTTTTGGACTGCTTCTTCAAATGTGGTAGGTTCTTCATCTAGAAGCTTTGTCATGTATGCTGCATAACTTGAGAACCTTTTTGGTCTTTTACTCTTCCTGGATGTTCCTTCTGGAACCTTGATTCTTTTTGCATCTCATAATGTAGCTTTAAGCCAAGCTGGTCATTTCTTGGTCTTTGGTATGATATCTGAATCAATGTTCTCACATGGCTCCCTAGGATGATCAGGCTGATCCTTTTCGTTATTTTCGTTTTCTGTGTTTTCTTCATTTGGTTTTTCAGGTTCTTCTTCTTCTATAATTTCTTCGATAGATTTCCTGAAGGCCATCCTTTCATTGAATGTTACGTCTCTTCTTACTTCTATCTTGTGTTTTTATGGAATATATATTCTATAGGATTTGGATGAATCACTATATCCCATGAATATCCCCTTCTTTCCTGAGGGTTCTAGTTTATTTCTTTTATCTTTGGGAATATGAGAGTAAACTGGACATCCAAATATTCTTAAGTTTTCCACGTTAGGTTTATTACCTAAGAATGCTTCTTCTGGTGTCATGTCCTTCAATATACAATGAGCGCTTCTGTTCTGTACATATATTGTCGTCATTGCTGCTTCTCCCCATAGGAACATGGATAGACATTGATCATTCAATAAGGCTTTTACCATTTCTTCGATAGATCTATTCTTTCTTTCCGCTACACCGTTTTGTTGAGGATTACGAGGAACAATCAGCTCCCTCCTAAACCCTGCCGATTTGTAGAATGCAACGAACTCCTTCGAGGTGTATTCTCCTCCATTATCTGTTCTTAATGTATTGATCTTCTTGTTCGTAAGGTTTTCTATTTCCGCCTTGAATTCTTGGAACTTGCTGAATACTTCGTCTTTTGATTTCAGTAGGTACAACCACGTCTTTCTTGAGTAGTCATCTATGAAGATTACATAGTAAAGAGATCTTCCTAGAGATTTGACTAGCATTGGACCGCAAACATCTGAGTGTATTAGATCTAGGATTTCCTTGGATCTGTTATTGCTTCCTGGGAATGGTTTCTTGATATTCTTCCCAAGGGCACATCCTTTGCAAATTCCTTCATGTGTAGATTTCAATTCTGATAATCCTTCAACCATTTTTCTAAGGAAAGGTAATGCTTGATAATTGATATGAGCATACCTTCTATTGCAAAGTTAATTAGGGTTGACTTCATCATGTACTAGAGCTTCTTCATTTCGTTCTAGTAGTCTGTACAGATTTCCTTCACGACTTCCAATAACCCTAGCATCCTCTATGATGAAATTCTTATGCCATGATAACACCTTTCCATCCATGAAGGCTATTATGTTTCCTTTGTCTTCTAAATATGATATTGATACAAGATTCTTTTCTAAACTAGGTACATATAAAAAATTTCTTAAGTGAAAATGAATACATGATTCCAATTTGACGGAAGCTTGTCCAAATCCTTTGACGGGGTAAGTGCTTTTGTCTCCAAGCTCCACTTTGTACGATTTCTTTCTCTCATTTAGATTTGAAAGTCTGGCTTGATCTCCCGTCATGTGCCTGAAAGCTCCACTATCGATTATCCACATGTCATCTTCAATCGTCCCGGTAAGTGTTGAGTAATGTGAAAGATTCATTATTTCACACATGTCATCGGTTGACTGGTAATTGGTCATGTCTTGATCCAAAACTTTAAATTCATCATTTCTGTCTTCTGAGAGAGCCAAGAGGTGCGCTAAGTTAGGACGCATCTGAATATCTTCTTCTTGGGCAAGATGCTCCATCACAAGGTGCCAGATCAGAGATTTAGGGTTTCTGCAACTGCTTCTGCTAGTAACCCTAGCTGCAGTGTTTTTGGAAGTTGTTCCTGCTAGTAACCCTAGCGGTAGTTCCTCAACGAGCTCAATATCTAGCGGCTATGCTTCCTTCCAGCGTTTTAGGCTGACTAAAGGGGGTGTGGGCCCATAACCTGTTAGAATATAGAAGATTGTGCTTGTTTTACCATTGACGATACCCTCGTCACCCAACCACAAGCCGAAGACACCCTCTGAGCACCTTGACCTTGACAAAGAAGAGAATCCTGGTAGCAATCCAATAGCCAAGAGAGGCTAATGCACCAAGAAAGAATAGAACCCAAGCTGATAAGATAATCCCACCCAGAGGTTAGCACACACCTTACCAGAAACTTGCGCACAAGCTGCAACTGCAACTGCACCTGCGCAGATACAGTTCTCTCTGCAACTGCTGAGATGTGAATAATGAAAACTAGCACTTTGTATTTATAGTAGTCTGGGAAATTTAACTGGGGCTGACTTCTCCTTCTGTGTATTAATAAATTAATATCAAATATATTTCTGCAGCCGACAACCTGTCTAGGGTTTCCTTCATTTCTTTTCTTCCTTCCGGAGGATTCTAGTCTCGTCATAGGTCACAATAGAGGTTCATACCTCCCGAAGCTACCATAATATTAACATTGACCACTTCGATGAAAATGAGCCAGGAACATGTAAGTTTACCCGAAGCATTTTTACGAGGAAAATCTCTCTATGGCATGGGGTAAACCACAAAAGACGAAAATGAATGCAGAAATCAACTGTAATCCTAGGTATGGTTTATAAACAAATATGATAACTATACAAGATAAGGATGCTACCTCATCCAGATGTTTGATGAAGTCAACCATTGAGCACTCGACTCAAAGCGATACACTTGCAACTTGTCCTCAAAAACCAGAAAACACAAGCATATGGTGATAATATATAAAGTTATCACATTCAATAGCATAGTCCATCAATATTCATAAAAAATATGCCCATGGGATAATAATTCAAATATTTGAAAGACATTAATTGCATGAGAAAAGAGTATTTCTATTAAAATGTAATCAATAGAAGTGAATGAATTACAAACTTTTGTGTCGGCACAGTTCGAAACCGAGAAACTAAGCCCCTTACAGCTGGGCCTCCACCACTTCAATCCTCTACCAAAGACAAGCTCATATAACAGAGACAATGAGGTTCTCAATCAAGTAGGGAAGATCTTGGGGGTTGAACAATGTGTTCATACTTGAAAGGACAAAGGGATGCAAACTCAATATGAAGTGAATAATTTCTCCAGAGTAACTTTTCTCTCAAAGTTGAATTCTTATTATCTTTTCCATAGCTTGGATATGGCTCGTTTATAGCTTTCAAATGGAACTGAAGGGTCGATTCAGAACGTTTCCAATATATGGAAGGTCAAGGATCATGGATCTTGTGACGTGACATGTAAACCTGACACTATTTTTTAATTTTGGGCACAAAACCTGATGTACATGAGTTGTAATGGTGCAACCTGCGTATACGCACGCTGTATAATAGTTAGGGCACATATATGTGGAAAAATTTTGTTTTTATCTTTGGGATTTGCAAAAGCGGACTTCATGTCTGCATAGGGAAATGGAAAAAGGCCTTTTGAGAAAATTTGCATAGGGTGAGGTAAATATTTCTATAACAGATGCCCCCTAATGTGTGAGGTCAGAGGAGTATCTGTGATCACTGAAATACATTATAATACCCAGAAGTGGAGTAATGGAGATTCGGTTGGAAGAACTAATTGCTCATTAGAATATTACCATATGTATTGACTTTGCGCACATGGCTATCAATTTGAATTACACTGCAGATCCATGTGAAAATATACCAAATAGTTGTTCATGGCCATGAATAGGCAATACAAAGGTGGCTATATTCCAAAGGTTATCATAGTCACGAACAAGGCCCAGTAAAACCAGTCTCAAAATAAATATGAAGATATTTGTATACAATGGAGTACAGTCTAACCCCCCATAATCACTGAAGTCACATAGGTATTAGTCCAATGAAAGATAGCAACAACTCATGAAATATACGACTATGAACTGATGTCTTCAAGTCTTCTACACGATATTCCAAAGGTGCAAGTCTACATTGTGTCAATAAAGGAGTTGAGGTTGAACACAATGAGACTTCATTTGATTACTGGTCATTAAGGTATACCGTTAACAAACACGAGAAAACCTACTCATAATGAAAGTAGGTATCAAGGAACCAAGTGCATTCTTACAAGTGTGAATAAAGGTGTCGAGGTCAAACACTTTAAGAATCCATCGATCAAGAGACATTGATGTATTCCCAATTGTCTATGGCGGGAGAACCTACCACTAATGACTGCAAGCCTCTAGATACTCATATGACTCTAGGTCTCATTTCCAAAATAGATGGGTTGAAGTCGATGAAAGGAGATCCACTGAAAGGAGAGCATTGAGGCATATCTCATCATTCAACATGAGGTACAAAGCAGGGGCTTGATGATTTGGAGGAAATTAGATGAAGAACATGTTTGTGAACCAACTAACCTGTGCATCTTTCACGTGTGCTAGATGCAAGAGGTACATGAAAAAGACCCTCTGAATAGAAACCAATAAGGAAAACTACTGAAAAAGGTGAGGAAACCCCCAATAAGGCTAATGGAATCCAAGACATTGCACGAATCCCAATGTATGAATAGATTTCTTGTCATCGAACACAAGAGAAACCCCCAGTTAGCGACCAATGATGAAATATCAACTGTTGGGTTCAAGGTTACCTATCAATGATGAAAGTAGGACTAGGGTGCACAATAGGACTACAAATTTATGTAATTCTAAGACATACTAGGGGTATGGTCGACATGCAAAGTCAAGAGTTCTGAGGAATGGACGACACAGGTTGATAGACATCCTTTGAACAAGAGCATGAGACATATGGAAGAATATGGCAGTGTTAGCACTAGAAGTCACCTCTGGATTGCGGCAGAGGTGAGACCAGTACCTATCAGTTTTATGTCACAATGAATAAATTTAAGGGGGGTCTAATAGACGCAGTCTCAAGATTATATCGATTTAACTCAGAAAATCGGGATGGTATGCATAAGAAGATGAGGTCTTGATCTAAATTCAGTCAGTAAGTTGTAGTAAAGGTGAGTATGGGGAAGAACTTGAGGAGAGTGAAGAGGTCTGCTATGGACATTCGGTCTTCTCGTAGCCTAAAGAGGAAAAACTCAGAAGACAAGATCCTCTTGGTTTAGAGTTCTAGGGGACTGAATGAAATTATCATTGAACTGAAATCAAACATACATCACAATTCAATAACAACAACCCAACTGGATCATCCATGCCCGAGTCATTCAGTGTTGAGGGGAAAAGACAACACAAGAAACTGATTAAAATTGGTTGTGATGTCACAGTGATCAAACTTACATCACAAAAACATAACTACCCTAGAATGGATCATCCATGTATGAGTGTTCTAACACAAATTTTACATAGGTATGAAAGGAAAATGACTTACATTAAATAAGAAGTCTCAAATATAGATACATAACCAGAAAAACCAGAGCTTCATTAAAACTTTACAAATTGGGAGCCTAGCTCAACCATCCCCCTTAACAAAATATCAAAACTGAGTATTTATACTTAGAACATCTTGCCACCACTAGGAGTGTTACTTGGCCACTACAAACAAATATTTTCATCTACATCTTCTTTTGTCAGTCTGCACATGCATTCTTCTGTCAGACGCGATTTCAGATCAGTATTGGCTTTGCAGGAAAATTCGCTGACATGGGAACTTTGGGTTGATAGTTTACCTCCATGGCCAGTTCTTCCATGCTTTCCATTTATGGGGTGAGATGAGGTTTCAACCACCTCCCCCATTTTCATTAACTACTTTCATTGGGATCAGGAAGAGGCCCGACACCCATGAATGTTCCAGATGGTGCCCATGACTTCTTTAAGTCAATCCCGATGCCTCGAAACCAAGCATATCTTCTACTGAGACCAAGATGAGACTTTTGGGCCTTGGCACAACTTCTCTCCATTTCTCCATGTGACCTTGGGCCATGACCGTGTGCTTATCCCATATGAAATTTCAGGATTTCGCATTTTCGAGAGTTTTCACTTCCGTTGACACCAAATGTTTCGATGCTTGAAATCAAAAAATGACCCATCTGGATCAATGGTCGGATTTGCCTTGAATATGATGACAATGATCATCTCCTCAAACAATCTAGCCACCCACTACATAATGGGCGCTTACCCTTATTTAAGGCCCTGCTTCCATACGACTCGAGGCTGTGATCGTGGGCCTAATTCCCAGGCGCTTCGCGATTTCGCGTTTCATGAACTCACGTCGTGATTCATGCTAAAACCTTTGAGTCACGAAATTGCAATATATCGGATCGGGTGACATGTGTCCCTATGCATTGGATGACCTAGATGAATATCGAAATTTCAGGACTTTGGACCTTTGATGCATTCCTTGCCTCAACTTTTTCGAAATGACTTTCTCCATGATTCGATCTTGCGCCATGCGTCCTTCTGAAATGGATGGCCTAGATCATTTCATGACTTGATGTTTCATGAGTCCTCATGACTTTTCCCTTTGAATGCTCCATTCCATGAGTCAGTGAAATGTTGATACTACGCCAAGTGTCCTTCCTGGTACCAACGACTAATATTGACCTCGCGATTTCGGACCTTTGTCTGAAGTTAAAATTCGTGTAACTTTATGATCCCGATCGTCTGATGGTTGTCGATCTGATCTGCCTCGGGAATGTCTATTGTTGGCCTTGGGTATGGAATTAAGAAAATATTAAGGTAGAAAAGAAGGAATGCGAACCATGCGGAAGACACAGTGACTGTTATTGGGTCAAAGTGAGAAAAAGAGAACAAAAGATGGATAAAAGTAAGAGGAAGCAAGATGTTGGATGAGAAGATCGAGGATGATAGATCAGCAAGGAAGACAGATCATGGACAACTCAGCAAGAGGAAAAATCCACCGTTGGATGCTTTGGAGCACCGTGTGAGAAGGAAGGAAAGATAGGCTGGCGAAGCCTTGAAAACATAGGTCAAGTTGACTTAGGGTTTTGACACTTAGGTCTTAGCCTAAAATTGTTGGTGAGATATTGTAATGTATAAATAAAGGTCAAGAGGACCTGGTATGGGTGGTTCAATTACGTTATGAGGAGATATTTCTATTGAGAGAGAATTATTGTGTTGTGAGAGTAGTTTGTATTGTAAGATCTTCAACTGGGTGCGAAGATCAACCCTGCAGTTGGGTGCGCAGGGAGGGGAGAGAAAGAGGAGGAAGAAGGGAAGATCTGCTAGGTAAGAGCGCATATAAGAACTGTATGATTTCATCTTAATATATTATAAAGCACAGTTTTGTGGACGTATCCCTAGAGAGAGGTTGAACCACGTATATCTTGTGTTGTATGTGATTGATGTTGTGTTCTTTGTCATTTGATATACTACTATTGTATTACTGTGCTAGATATGACAGATAGTTGTGTGGAGTAGATCTAAGCTGGGATTTGATATATAGATGTTGTTTTGTTCTTGTATTGGGTCCACTTGGTATTCCCTTTGGTTGTAGACATCTTTGTCCTGCAACCCTCCCATAGCTACTTTGTGTGAGAGTGCATCTACCTTGTAGGTGTTGCCAAAAGGGACAGTAGTTAGGGCTTGTTGGTGCGCTCTTGGATATGAACCCTGGGTTTGCCCCTGTGCCAAAAAATGGTTCCATTGCCGGGAAACCATTTAGAAGAGATGAAATTCCCTTAGCACCACAATTGACCTTATGAGCATTTGAGAAATGGGCTATTAACTTCATGGGACCTATAAACCCACCAGGAAAGCACACAGGAGCAAGGTACATAATCACTGCGACAGAGTACTTGAACAGGTGGGCCGAAGAAAGAGAAGTTAAGGACTGTAGTGCAACTATAGTTGCACGCTTCATATTTCATGACATCATAACCAGGTTTGGATGCCCAAATATCCTTATGAACGATCAAGGCACACATTTCATCAATAAGACTATTGAAGCCTTAACTGAGGAATTTGTAGTCCATCATCAGAAGAGTACACCTTTCGATCCACAAGCGAATGGGACAGTTGAAGCATTCAACAAGATCTTGGAGACAACGCTGATGAAGAATTGCAGTGTGAACAAGGATGACTGGGATTTAAGAGTACCAATAGTACTATGGGCCTATAGAACCACTTGCAAGAAGCTAACAATGCAGAACCCTTTTGAATTGGTTTATGGTCTCAAAGTCATTGTCCCAATAGAATATTTGGTACCAAGCTTAAGAATCACTTCCTTTACAGATATGGATGACATTGGCGTTGTTCAAGAGAGGCTTGTCTAGTTGGTTGAACTAGAAGAAGACATATTTATTGTCGTATTTTATCAGTAGGTACAAAAGGAAAGAGAGAAGGCCTACCATGACAGACACATCAAGAAGAAGGTATTTAAACAAGGTGATTTGGTACTGGTATATGACAGAAAGTTCATGGAGCATCCTGGGAAGTTCCAAATGCATTAGCTCGGGCCATATGAGGTTTCCTATGTTACAAAAGGAGGATTTGTGCAGTTGAAAACTTTGAATGGAGAATGGAAGGAAGGTTTGATGAACGAGAGCTGGTTGAAATTGTATCATGACAACTAGGTGCCTCACATCTCTTGGTAAAATCATGAGGAAAAGGGTCCAGGTACCGGGTGTAGTTGAAACTGGGTACCAGACATAGAAAATACAATCTGCACAAGGAAGAAGGAAGGAAGGGAGGGATAGAGCTGAAAGCACAGGCTGCCCTGTGCAGTTTGAAGTCGAAGTAAAATAGAAAGTTCAGATTTGAAGTGCCTCGGGACGAGTCATAGGTGAGTGTCGGGGGCCTGTTGGCCTTGGGTATGGATGTAAGCAAAGATTAAGGTAGAAAATAAGGAATGTGAACCACATGGAAGACACAGTGATTGTTACTAGGTCGAAGTGAGTAGAAAAGAAGAAAAGACAGAGCGAAGTAAGAGGAAGCAATCTGCTGGATAAGAAGATCAAGGATGACATATTAGAAAGGAAGATGGATCGTGGACAACTTAGAAAGAAAAAAAATCCACCATTGGATGCTTTGGAGCACCCCATGAGAAGGAAGGAAAGATAGGCATGCAAAGCCCTGAAAACGCGGGTCAAGTTGACCTAGGGTTTTAGACACCTAGGGTTTTTGTATCTAGGGTTTTGACACTTAGGTATCGGCCTAAGACTGTCAGTTAGCTATTTTAATGTATAAATAAATGTCAATAGGACCTGGGATGGGTGGTTTGATTACGTTATGATGAGAGATTTCTATTGAGAGAGAAGTATTGTATTGTGAGATCAGTCTGTATTGTAAGATCTGCAGTTGGGTGCGAAGATCAACCCTATAGCTGGGTGTGTAGGGAGGGGAGAGAAAGCAGAAGAAGAAGGGAAGATCTTACAGCTAAGAGTGCAGATAAGAACTGTATGCTTTCATCTTAATATATTTTAAAGAAAAGTTCTATGGACATAGCCCTAGAGAAAGGGTGAACCACATATATCTTGTGTTGTGTGTGATTGATGATGTGTTCTTTGTCATTTCATATACTAGTATTGTTTTACTGTGCTAGATCTGATAGATAGTTGTGTGGAGTATATCTAAGTTGGGATTTGATATATAGATGCTATGTTGTTCTTGTATTGGGTCCACTTGGTATTCCATTTGGTTGTAGACATATCTGTCCTGCAACCCTCCCATAGCTACTTCAGGTGAGATTGCATCTTCCTTGCAGGTGTTGCTGAAAGGGCCAGTAGTTAGGGTTTGTTGGTGTGCTCTTGGAGTTGAACCCTAGGTCTGCCCCTATGCCAACATCCACCGTTGAAGCTAATCTCGCCTAATTCTTGCATTTCGAGCTTGAAATGGACTGCTCTGAGCACAACACTTTGACGTTCCACGAACTTGGAAAGCATGTTGCCCTCGACAACTATATGTGATAAAATTTGGCTCCATAAGGGATGGCATGATCCTTGCGAGCTACCAAGAACAAGTAGTTCCAGTCGCCTTATGCATTGGGCTATGGATTCATGCTAAAAAAAAATTCTGTTGAGGAATACGGGCTGATAAGTAAAAACAAAACCAAAAATAAACACACATGGGATCCACATGGGCTTATTTATGTACCGTCCTAAACTAATTGATTGTTACATAGTGCTAGGTGAAATAAAACTTCCACCATATCCATTCAAGTAGATTCCTAACTGGAAGACCATTTATTCTGTCAGTGATCAATAAAAGATAATGCAACTGTGACAACAGAACGGTTACATCCTTCAACTTCTCTCCAAAGTCTGAAGTTGAGATAAATTTGGATGGCTCGAAGACATGAAGGAAATGCCACTCCATGTATGTTGTTGGGAAAATATCCCTACGGACTAGCAAATAGAGTTCATACTTTGCATGTAGATATGACCGAAGAGAAATTACTTTCTATCTTCATCCCTAGATTTAAATCCCCTTTTCTTAGTAAATGCATGGAAATATCAACCTACCTCGTTCCTGACGTTTGATGTCGATCCTCTGTTGTACTTGATTACTTGTTCGCAATACTCCTTCCAAAGCTGACCTGCATCCAAGACAAGCAAGAACTATGCATGCATACTAATTATATACTAATGGGTTAGAAATCCAAAACATGTACTAATCAAGCTATAAACAGTTCATGAATTGAGACGGGAAAAGAATTTTCTTTATTACTTTGAATGAGTCAACTTACAAAAGATGAGGCTCGCCACTGCTCCTTGAACCTGATCCTGGGCTCCTCTTCTTCTGTCCTCCGACTGCTTTTCTTTGAAACTCCTTTGAGATAAGGAAAGGCTAAAGGGTTGGGACAATGGGAATATGTAAATGGGCAGAGTTTCTTTGCTATATTTTTCCTCCTCCAAATGAGACCCCTACCCCTTCTTTTATAGGCTAGAAGGAGCTAGGTATTTGGACGAACCCTCGGCCATGCATGGCCGGGAGTTTCAGTTAACTCACCCATAGCTTTTTGTTCCATCGTCAACTTTCCTTTTTTTGGGCTTTTGTCGGTCCACGCGGGCTGTTTTGGGTCACCCAGCGTGTACACGCATTCAGTAATGGATTAGGGTGCATGGGCCTTTATAAAAGATAATTTTTAGCGAGTTGTTTAGCAGTGCTTTGGCAAAGAAGGGATATGAGTTGGCTTGATGCCAGGTAAGCATGTGTGGTGCAATTTAGGGTTATAACAATGTACTTGCTGACAAGCTCATAGAATGAGTGGAAAAATCTGTTGGGCTGGTGACAAAAAACATGCTCTATCTTGCATCTGTTCACACCAGACTGAATGTCCCTGGAAAGTGTAGGAGGGTGAAAGGCTGATGCAGGCTGACTGATCCCAGGCGATGGTTTCTGACTGACAGGTTCTAAGTAGGATATAAACTGCACCTTCAGCTACTCCTCTTCTTCTTCATGGCTCTCCCAAGGGTCATATTTGTAATCATCATAAACATGAACCGTGGGAAAGCTCTACTCTTCAAACTACCACTTGGTGTCTTCTGCAGGTCCAGGATGTCTGATTTACTCATAATAGTTTTCTTTATTGAATAGAGGATAAGAATCTGTTGTATGTTTCTAGAAATCCTGCATATCCAGCTCAAAATCTAATTCATAGCTGTCATACACAGGTTGTCTAGTTCCAGGTGAGATCTGCTCATTTACAGGCTTTGAACAAGATTAAAAATGCACATTTTTCTTCTCCCTTTCTCCTTCATGGCTCTCCCAAGGATCATATTCACAATCATAATAAATAGGAACCATGGGAGATCACTGCTCTTCGTCATCTTCGTCATGATAGTCATCGCAAGTTGTTTGTTCTTGGCAAGTATCTGAAATCACTTCTTCGTCATAAGCAGGGCTGCCAAGAACATATGTTTCGAGGACTGGAATATCCTCTGCATCTCCATAAGAGAAGCAAGCATAATATACCTTCAATTCCTCTATTCTTGCAGAAAGTGATTGTATCAGCTCCATCATATCCTCCGGGGGATGTCCCTCATCCTCACATTTTTCATTCAAAACAGTCATATCATTATCACTGTCCTCACATTCCTCACAACAATTATGAAAAATAAACTCAGAGGAATAAAACTTTCGACAATGTCTATTGAAAGCTGCATGAAATTCTCTCAGGGAGGAAATGCTAGCAGGAGGTAAGGAGTGATACCAATGACAAGCATCTCCTGCTAATGAGAACATGAACATCTTCATTAATACATCTTCATGATGTATCTCCCACTGATGCATGAGTTCATGAAATGCATGGAGGTGCTGAGCAGGGTTTTCCTATTTACTCTCTCTAAATATGGGAAAATAATCACTCCATTCATTTGGAGTAGGAACAACATTTGGAAAACTAGGAACAACAGAGAAATTAAAGGGAGAAAACCTTCGAGCCAAGATTTTTTTCATGTCAAACTAGTGGAGTCACCAATCAATCCTTTAACCATGGATTCACCAGGTGAATGATATGTAGAATGAGTGTGTCTGGTCTTTGTTCACCATCAAAGACCAGATCTGATTGTTGTGTTCTCCGGGGGGGCTGTAGCTGTAGGTAGCTACACTGCAACAGTGGAGTTGAGATAGTGGAGTCACCTCAGTGGAGTTGCTAGGTGCAAGTGCAATCTTCAAAGGTTATGATGTCTGATGCACCTTCAAAATCATAAGTTCGTTGTCGTTATACCCAAGGAAATGTCTTCAATTCGTTCTCCGACAATGACGCCATGAATGTTAGCACTAAAAAGTCACCTCTGGATTGCAGCAGAGGTAAGCCCATTACCCATTAGTTTTATGTCACAATGAATAAATTTAAGGGGGTTTTAATGGACGCAGTCTCATGATTATATCGCTTTAACTTAGAAAATCGGTCTGGACTGAATGAAATTATCACTGAACTAAAATCAAACATACATCAAAATTCAATAACAACAACCCGACTGGATCATCCATGCCTGAGTGATTCAGTGTTGAGGGGAAAAGACAACACAAGAATCTGATTAAAACTGGTCGTGATGTCATTGTGATCAAACCTACATCACAAAACATAACTACCCTCGACTGGATCATCCATGCCTGAGTGTTCTAAAATATTTGTTACAGAGGTATGAAAGGAAACAAACTTACATTAAACAAGAAGTCTCAAATATAGATACATAACCAGAAAAACCAAAGCTTCATTAAAACTTTACAAATCGGGAGCCTAGCTCAACCATCCCCTTAAGAATATATCAAAACTGAGTATTAATACTCAAAACAACTTGCCACCACCAGGAGTGTGACCTGGCCGCTACAATCAAAGATTTGCATTTGCATCTTCTTTTTTCATTCTGCACATGCATTCTTTTGTCAGATGCGAGTTCAGATCAGTATGGGCTTTGCAAGAAAATCTGCTGACAGGGGAAATTTGGGCTAACAGTCTGCCTCCACGGCCAGTTCTTCCATGCTTTCCATTTATGGGGTGAGATGAGGTTTCAACCACCTCCCCCATTTTCATTAACTACTTTCATCAGGATCGGGAAAAGGCCTAAAACCCATGAATGTTCCAGATGGTGCCCATGACTTCTTTTAGTCGATCTCGACGCCTTGAAACCACGCAAATCTTCTGTTGAGACCAAGACGGGCACTTTTGGGGGAATCGTGCTTATCCCATATGAAATTTCTGGATTTCGCATTTCGGGAGTTTTCACTTCCCTTGACACCAAATGTTCTGATGCTCGAAATTGTGAAACGGCCCATCTGGATCAATGGTCGGATTTGCCTTGAATCTGACAGCCATGATCATCTCCTCGAACAAACTTAACTGCCCATTTCTTAATGGGTGCTTACCCTTATTTATGGCCCTGCTTCCATATGACCCCAGGCTATGATTGTGGGCCTAATTCTCAGGCGCTTCACGATTTCACGTTTCGCGAACTTGCCTCGTGCTTCATGCTAAAACCATATAGTCGTGAAATCACGATCTCTTGGATTGGGTGACACACACTCTCTGCATCAGACGACCTAGATGAATATCGACATTTCAGTACTTTGGACCTTTGGCGCATTCCTTATCTCATCTTTTTCGAAATGACTTTCTCCATAATTCGATCCTGTGCCATGCATTCTTCTGAAATGGATGACCCAGATCATTTTGTGTCTTCGCGTTTCACAAGTCCTCATGACTCTACCCTTTGACTGCTCCATTCCACGATTCAACGAAATGATGATCCTGTGCCACATGTCCTTCCCGGTACCAACAACTAATATTGACCTCGCAATTTCAGACCTTTGTTTGACGTTAAACTTCACCAAAATTATGATCCTGATCACATGATGGTCGTTGATCCAATCTGCCTCAAGAATGTCTGCCGCTGAAGCTGATATCGCTTGTTTCTTGCATTTTGAGCTCGAAATGGACTGCTCTGAACACTGTTCTTTGACGTTCCATGAACTTGGACAACCTGGGACCCTCAACAACTATATGTGATAATAGAAAACATAGACTCAATGATGAAACTTTGTGATGCAGCAGGCAGCAATCAAACTTACCATAGGGACTAGAAGAGTAACTAGTCCAGGGAGTAAACTCTAAGTAACGAGCTCAACTTCCTAGTTTCATGGTAAACCCAAAATTTTGATGACACATGGACTCAAAAGTTTTTTTCTCTATTCAAAGGTGACATGATTGCTGCCAATATAAGATAATATTCTTTTCTCGCCCGTATTTTTTTGTTTTTTCATAGTCAAATGAATTCTATGATACATAGGAGGAAATGAGTGTCGCAAGTAAGCAACTAGTTCCATTAGTGGAACATACCTATTCTCAATGCAAGGAGGTGCATGCAGGAGATAGAAACTCAGGGGAATTTTTCCTCTTGGGTATAGGGTGTCAAGATGCAAAGGATATAAACAAGGCTCTACTTTGCTAATGATGCAAACTACTGAGGTGATAGGCTTATAATGCGAAAGAGAGAACCAACAATAGGCTCAATACTACAAGCAAGAGAATGAGATGTAATTACAACTTAACACCAAAAAATGTCATTTTTCATGAATTTAGTCTAATTGGTTTGAAAAAGGGGTAAACTTACACCAAATAAAGGTCCTTTCAAACCCAATTTACGAGTGTGAAAGAGATAAGTTCAATCGGCAATATTTTCTCTTTTTGAGAGAGTTCGAAAAGATCTTAAACCAAACTCATTGGGAGTTTTCTAAGTGACATGTCATGGGGGAGGCTAGGGCTCCTGTGTAGGACTTTTGTGAAAGGTCAGCAACTTACAAACTGCTGACACAAGCTTGGGAAAACCCAAATATTTCTAAGTATAGGGGGATAAAAAGCGCGCGGAGGTTACCTTCTCAATGATAAATCAGAGAACACCTCTTATCTGAAAGGGAATAGGAGAAGGAATTTGATACCCCACCAGACCATCCCAGTCAAAGGGAACCTCTCTAAGAATTGGAGGAAGAGAACTTGGGGAAAGTAAAACTCTCCCTTGTTCAGAAGACGTAGGACTAGGAATGTCCATGATATGGTCAAAATAAGTTTCACTCCTCAAAACGGGAGCAGTGTTGGGAAGAGATTGCATCAGAATAATTGTTGTGTCAATCAAAGGAGAAACAAAATATTGGGAAACGAAAGATAACTATGAACCCGAAGGGTTATCAGACAAGGAATACACTTCTTCTACTACAATAGTGGTAGGGAACAAGTGAGTTAAATGGATTCCTTTGTAAATCCTACAAAAGAACTTGGGCTTACATCGTATACATTGAGGCTTCTCAATCATATGAATGCCCCCAATGTTGATCATAATGGATGGTGACATTATCTTAGCATGACTGGCAGAGGTGGGTGGTTCATCGCCCACATGATGTATAGAGGTTGGTGATGATTCCCCAACATGGCTGACTAGGGTTGGAGATGTGATGTCAGTATGACTCATGGTGACTAGAGTTGTGCTCCCAGCATGACTTGTAGCGGCTGGTTGTTGGTCTTCAACATGGTTTGCAGAAGTTGTCGACCAATCTCCAACATGACTAGTAGAGGTTGTTGATGTAATTCCATTATGATTTGCAATGACTAGACTGGTGGCGGTGGTTAGTTGCGGCATTTGAGACCAAGGTCCCGGGAAAGACTGGTTTTGAGAAATTACAAGCCAGGAAGGATTCTGGTCTACACCTTGTCCCTGAATAGAAGGGCAGTATCCTCCTTCTAATTGATCCATATAGGTTTGTAAAGGCATCATCACCGAAGAATATGTCTGTGAAGAGAAAAAGGAATGACACGAGTTACTCAGGTGAGGATATATATTTCCCCCAAATGAATGGATTTAGTGAAGGGGGTAGCCCGTACCATAAAATTGATTCCCTCCGTATGAAATACCATAGAATAGATGGAGGTATGTCATGGGAAAAGTGTTCGTAGGAACTCACATAGCTGACAAAGGATATATGGATGGGGTGTAATAAGAAGAATAACCACCCAGTTGAGCATTTTCTTTTGGAAGAGTGAAGCCGGGATTGGATCCATAAGAAGGGAGATTCCAACCTCCCATGATGAGAGTCGGTTGAGGAATATGATTCCCATCAAATGAAGATGTAGAAAAAGGAGCTATCATGCCCCCGGATCCAAAAATAGGATTCATATAAGCAGGCGAAGGAGGTGATGGAAAAGGTGAAAGCATATTTGGCACATCAAGAGGGAGATGATTAGAGACCCAAGGTATTGACTGAGCATTATGGTTCTGCATACCATTATGAAACACGAACGGATTCATCCCCATGAAATGAGTGAATGTCATGGGGGAGGTATCCCTAAATGAGGGAGTCAAAGGGACTCCACTATCCATGATAATGAAAACTCACGGCGCAATATAAAATCCTAAAGTCAACTAATAATCAAATAACACACCCAAAATAAACAAAAGGCCAATATGCACACAAACAGGATAAAGTGGCTGAAAGGGGCCTCCCTCCCTAAAGTAAGTATGCCTCACCCAAGAGGGTCCTGAGACTCCCCGCAAAATATTGGAGGTATCAGAATCATCTATAAGGTCCCTCATGGGATTAACAACCAATGAATCAGATCACCATGGAGAGGTAATCCTCCATAAATATTGTGTGTTGTCTGACCCTTATCTGACCCAGGATACCTGCAGAATAACCCTTGCAAGTAACCTTTGTGGTACCTATGTCAAACAACTAAGTAACCATGATATAACTGATGCCCAAGTGAACAATCGTAATTTAGTTCTACCATATGGGCAAGGTAACAAATCCTGAAATCTCGAAAGCATCGCCTCTCATAGAGGTAAAGGTACTAGCTATCAAGATCCTCATGTACGAATAGATCCCCATAAATATATCTGATGCTAAGAAGGTATTGGGGGGATATCCCCTCAACCAACCTCACACGACCTCATGCTTAACTCTGGTTTAAGTGGAGCCTCATGATGTCACCAACTATATAATGGATTTCACCACTCTCTTAGTTAGTTGATTTAATAGCCTTGGAGAAGTTTACTCACAAAATCCTATTCCAAGGCTCTAAATCCTAAGCTAGTTTGTGCACCCTAGAAAATAAAATCGTTTCTAATCAATTTTAAATTATCAACGTTTCTTTTAGTGGCCTTTCTTACTCACAAAGGTGTGATAGTGAAACTAATGATGTTATGACTCAACAAGTAAAATAAATGAATATAAATAACATGCAAAGTCCTAAATTCAATTCCCAATAAATGATAAGATTTTCAATATGCAATTTTCAATTTAATTTTGCAATTCAAACTAAAATGAAATATTTCTGTACATGTACTAAGATCAATGATAAGAAACCAAAAGATCAAATGCCAACAATGCAAAATGTTTAATATTTTTGTATTTTGAATATAAAAAAATGAAAATGAAAGGACTGAACAACAACTTGATATAAAGATTCTACTGAATGCAATTAGAGACAAACCAAATAGGATATCAAGAAGCAAACACCTAGCCCAAGATGAAAGGACAATCAATGAAAAGGATGATGAGAAAGGCACTGCCCGAAAATTCAACCAAAGAAAGGTTTCCTATCATTCTAAAGGAACTTAACATTCATAATAGAGACCTAAGAAGACTCAACAACCATCAAAACTTACCCAGCAAACATCAAACTCAACAACCAAGCATACAATAAAGATGTATGCGACTGTTCAGGAGAAAACCGCGTATATACACCTCTTGTATAAGTACAACATGTGTATGTATGGGACTGTCAGGTAAAAACCCACGTATATGTATTAAAACACTGCTAGGTTAAGGATAAGGATAAGAAACTCAGACTCAAAATGAACAGAGGATGTGAAGCAATCAGATGACAAGAAAATCAATATAAACAATAGCAATCAAAGGATAAAAACACTCCAAACCCTGAAAAGAATATTATATCCCCAGCATGGTCGCTAATTATGTTATGAGGAAAGTATCTTTATGGAATGAGGTAAACCACAGCAGATGGAAATGAATGCATAAATCAACTCTAATCCCATGTATTCTATATTAACAAATATGCTTACTAGACAATATAAGGATCCTACCTCATCCAGACTTTTGATGAAGTCTGCCATTGAGCACTCGAATCAAAGTGATACACTTGCAACTTGTCCTCAACAACTAAGAAACACAAGCATATGGTGATAACATATAAAGTTATAAGATTCAATAGCATATTCCATCAATATTCATAACAAATATTCCCATGGGATAATAATTCAAATATTTGTAAGACATTAATTGGACGAGAAAATAGTATTTCTATTAAAATGTAATCAACAGAAGTGAATGAATTAAAAACTTCCATGTCGACACGGTTTGGAACCGAGAAACTAAGTCCCTACCAGTTGGGCCTCCACCACTTCAATCCTCCACCAAAGGCAAGCTCATATAAGAGAGACAATGAGGTTCTCAATCAAGTAGGGAAGAGCTTGGGGGTTGAACAATGTGTTCATGCTTAAAATGACAAAGGGATGTAGACTCAATATGAAGTGAATAATTTCTCCAAAGTAACTTTACTCTCAAAGTTGAATTCTTCTCCTCTTTTCCATAGCTCGGATATGGCCCATTTATATCCTTCAAATGGAACTGAAGGGTTGAGTTGGAACGTTTCCAGTATATGGAAGGTCAAGGATCATGGATCTCATGATGTGACATGGAAACCCGACAATATTTTTTTAAATTTGGGCACAAAACCGGATGTACATGGGTTGTAATGGTGCAACCTTCATATACACATGATGTATAATAGTTAGGGAACATATATGTGGAATAATATTGTTTTTAGCTATTGGATTTGCAAAAAGGGACTTCAAGTCTGCATAGGGAAATGGAAAAAGGCCTTCTGAGAAAATTTGCATAGGATGAGGCAAATATTGATATAACAAGTGCCGAAGCATGAAGTCACGAACAAACACTTGTAATGGTTAATCCCATGGTGCTAGTCCCTAGACTTGTGGAGGTTATCAAGAAGAAAGTGCTAATAAGAACTTTGGCGAAATGCACTCCGAAAGGTTGAACGATTGCAAAGGCCCGAAGTCCCAAAGGTTGAAAAAAATATGGACCATTGATCTAAGAGCTAATCACAGTTGTTGAATCAAGGATTCATATAAACCTACGAGCAAGAGGAGGAAATGTTCCACATCAGAAGATCCACGTCAACAATACCATGTCAGCAAGGATGCGTGGTGAAATTATATGGTGACAAGTGTCTAGTTCCAATTGGCACTTTAAGTTACATAAGTCATGAATCTAGGTGACACGTGGAAACCACTTGGCGAGTTTCGAGTTAGAAGGGACGTCAACTAGGTACATCACTCCAGGAGTTTGTCCTTTGGGGGAAATAAGAAACTACCCAAAGCGTCGAAGGCTGAAGTCAATGCTAACTATTGATCTAAGATCCTTTGGATTCTCACATGACCGTTAGATCAAAATGTAGTGGAAATATGTTGTAAGCACTCCCATGTTGACCACTTTGGCACTAACTAACTCCGATGGAAATTGGAACAAAAATCACCTGGACCTTTGAATCCCCGAAGTCCCGAAGTCTCAAAGTAAATAGTGGCCGTCCATCTCAACCTTTGATTAAGTCATAGTCATTGGATTAAGTATTGGAAGGATAGTGTAAGGATCAAATCTAGACCATTTATTTGGTTCTAGGTATCATGCCAACCATCAGATCAACCCTTGTGAGAGGTAACCACTTTGGAGAGTTGAAACTCTAGAATATTGGATGAGAGAGAAAATGATCGAAGGATGAAGTTCGAAGGACTAGGTTCCAACCCCCAGTCACAGGTTCTAAACACATAAAGTCGTTAAGAACTGGGAACATCATTTAAATCAATAAGTTCGTGGTTTTGCGCATATGATCACATGTAAGTAGTTTGAAGGAAGCACCTCTGTAGAATTTGATTTTTGCAATATTTGTAGAGATATGGGTTCAGGTTAAAAACAAAATCAATCAATATCAGTGATCGATTTATGAAAATCACTCTAACTAATTTGAAAATCCTTCATGACAATGTTTGAATAATAATGAAGAAAAAACAAACATTATTATTGTTAATCTAAATAAAGAGGTGTGATGGTCCTAACAAAGGGCCACGATGCTTCATATCTCACACTAGTTGGGAGACTATATAAGCAAGGAAGAATGGTGCAAAAGAAGTTTCTATGTAGTCCAAATCAAAAGATCAAAATAGCAACAGAGTCCAATAAGAAGAACTAATGATTCTTATGAAGTGAGGGTGGAAGGTAGGAGAATGGAAGGATTCATATCCTTTAATAAGTAAGTGTAATTTAAGGGAGATGGTGCTGCCTGGGGTTGGTGCCCTATAAACAAGGGAGTTGGTGCTTCCTAGGGTTGGTTCCCTAAAGAAATAAGGGAGTTGGTGCTTCCTAGGATTGGTGCCCTAAAGAATCAAGGGAGTTGGTGCTTCCTAGGGTCAGTGCCCCAAAGAAGGGGATTTGTGTCTCCTAGAGTTGGTTCTCTAAAAAGGATTGGTTTCTTTCACTATTATTCATAAAATCCTTGTTTTTCCTATTAGTTATATTTATATAATTGATTTTACAAACAAGTCTATTTTTGATATATTGTGGTAATTAACAAAATATAAAAGTAACTACTAATTGTTGAAAAATGGTAATACTGATTCACCCCCACCTCTCAGTATTCCAACATCAGGGACCAAGTATATGC